>JAPMAG010000680.1:0-14286 GCA_036584685.1 Rhyacophila sp. Rhy_31_5 | reverse complement strand
CCATATTTTTGTTTTGCGCAATTATAAATTTTATTTGATATTTTATGATGGGTTCGCACGTTCCTTCCTTTGAGATGTGTACATATTTCGAATAAAGACATCATGCATGATGTAATTCATGATTTCGTGGTACATTGTGTTGACTACTTAATTTTATCTATGCATGGATATGCATATTCTAGCAATCTCATCTTTTTCCCGCACATATAAGTTGACGGGCCACACACACAATGAAAAAATTAGGGGGAACGTTGATGACAAAGCGTCACTGGGAATCGGAAAGAACGGAGAAAACTTACAAAGACAATTTGAGAGTCTATAAAAAAGAAAGCAAAAAGTTGATAGCATATTTTAAAATATATTAAAATAATCGGGCAAATTAGGTTCGACTGCATTTCGAGGAACGAATTACAAACTTGTATATTATTATATTAGGATTTCTAGTGATGTATTTAATTCATCGCGGAACTAACTGCATTAGATTTTTAACGGTGAAAGTCAAATATGCATTGTCGTTGCGAGGGTGTCGCGTTATCCACCGCGCTGTAACCAACAAGGGGTAGGAGCAAGTCAGCAATTGAGAAGGTGGCGCGAGGGCGACAGTCGGCGCCCCTTTGAGTCTGGCATCCCCGGCGGGCGGCGGCGGCGCTGCGTTTTCTAAGAAACAACCCATATAAATTGTAAGTATATCGTACCTGCGCCCTTGCATCTACCTGGTGACGAACGACCAGTAAAAGTATTTCACGCGAAAGGGGACAACGATTGCACGCCATTGAATATATTTTACATCTATGGGGAAGTTTCTTTTTGATGTTTTATTTGCAGTAAAACAAGTCACTGATTTAACCCGTAATATATGCTGGAATACAGTCTATATGGATTCGGAATAAATTGCAGTACCGAATTCTGGTTTATGCTACGCCAAATATAAACTTGAAAAAAAATGGGGAAATAGGAAAGATATGTAATGTCTCATCATGGATTATAAAACTGCATTTAACTATGTAGAAATCCAGTAGGCACTCGATCCGTCGGCTAGAGACAGAGAGGCCTGGAGGGAGGTTGTGCAGTCGGCCATGGACCTGAATGGATCGTAGCGCCAAATAATAAATAAATAAAAATATAACTATGTGACTATAACCAAATTTCCAAAAAGCTTATCAATATAGTGAAAATGTACACGGAAGGATCCAGAAGCATGCTACATATCAGAATCAAATCAATGTGACTTTTTGAGTCCTAGCTTTTGAAGGACAATGTAAGAGATGATAAATAGGAAAATAAATTTAAATGCGAATAAGTATTGATAGACGTCGAAAAATTTTCAGAAAAACTGGTCCGTAAAAAAACGTCGAAGGACAATACCTCATTAGAAAATAGTTATTTGTTAAAGTGCATGGAAATCTATATTTCCGAAAGGAATAATGTACCCCTACAACTGAAGTCGCCCTCGTTAGGGTAGTGAATAGCGCGTACGCATAGCAAGCAATGTCAAGGGTTCAAGGCCCGTGCCGGTTGCAAAATTTTGCAAATGTTTGTTCATTTACATATATTATAGCCAGAACACGAACCCGAAATGCTTGAGCTAATACATAATTGACAATCATTACGCTTAAAAAAACTGTCAAAACAATCGTCACATTGTGTTTTGTTTCGGGGCGGATATTGTTAAAAGAAAAAAAATCAACTCACAGGCAGACTAAAAAAGATACAAATGTGACAACTATCGCATGCATCCTGATTTCTCCAAAACTGACAGACACCGTTCGCGATTCTGTTACTCCTCCTAATTGTATACCCAAAATGAGGGCATTAGCTTCTCAAATACCTAAAGAACAGTCTCCATCTCCAATCACAAATTATACGCAATAAGAAGATTGATAGGCCAATCCACATTTCCGATTTGATTGATAATTTTCCAAGAAACAATATGAGAATAAGACGATGATCTCTGGTATATTATGGTCTATTCAGATCCACGTAACCACAATCCAGGCTTCTCCATCTCTAGGTTTCTCCATCCCGCTTATTTAACGCTCGTTAGAATTTCTGTGTCTCTGTTGCTGACGTCGATTCATTTCTTACGACGACGACCAAAAATCCTGAAACCCAATGAGGTTTCTTTCACCATTTAGACATGAACTATTGTGCATATCATAAAGAGAACAAGCAAATATAATTCGATGTTACAAAATTAATTGTTAATGCTATCTTCGGGAACGTTTCTTAAAGTATTTACTATGTGTGAACATTTTCGAATAAATAAGATGCAGAAGAGTGCTTGATGTATCGTTTGTTCAAAATCGAAAGAACTATTCATTCCAAACATTCTTTCTTCCATTTCAAATATGTGATTGAAATATCTATTATTTTTATACATAAAATACCCGGAAAAGTACTGGTGATTTTCCACGACCAAGGATTTCGCATCCGTACTAATGCTGAGCTCCGCAAGCAATTTAGCCCCAACATAGTGAATATTTTGAGGGAACAAGGAGACTCAGATGGGCAGGCCATGCTGTAAGATGCGATAAATATAGAACTCTTAAGGTGTTTGAAAGAATTTCAGTACCTCTTAGAAAATATGGGCAGATAACTACGTAAATAAACATTCAAAAATGTTGAGTGAGAATGACCGGAGACTACAGTCTGGAGGAAGGTTGTGCAGTCGGCCACCACGACCTGAACGGACCATATCGTCATATATAATAACTTAAAATTGCTCGAAGAACGAAATCCGTTTTGCATTTTGAAACCTCTTTTGAAAATTAATGAAAGATGACGAAACGTGTGTGGTGCAATTAATAAATTATCATACAATGATTACGGGTACTTCCATTTTTCAAATTCATTGATAGGTGACGACTGTTTACCTTTAAATATAAAACAAAAGAATTCGTAAAAAAACTAAGACAGATTTGTTTATTATTTTTGTTATGATACCGGCAAGTCACAAATCTTTGAAATGTGCAAGCAGACGATGCACTGCGACATATTCAGTGTTTTAATTACAGTGTAATCTTCGTTTAAATTGTATTTATCATGCAGACATACCGGTTATTGGTTCCTTCAGAATGTCCGCACTGGATACGCCGCTTTTTTGGAAAATGCTTTTTACTACACTACACGATATTGGCGAAGATGCCACAGCCGGACTAATTCCAACGGATAAGAACACAAGAACTGATATTATGCACAATGTCCCAAGCTTTTGCAGCCCTCTGCAGCGGAAGGAATCCAAAATACCTTCCATAACAGAATAGAACACTTTTCTAATTGGCAGTCCACCGTAAAAACTCGTTGCAGCAGACATTTCGAGGATTTAAACACTTCCAACACAATTTAAAAATACCTATTTCGTATAACTTTACTAATACGTTTGCGGATTCGAAATATTTCTGTGAATTTTCATTCTTTATTTTGAAATGAAAAATTAAAATGTCAACAATGTACACGGAGAAATCGAAAACACGACTACCGGCTCCGCGTTCGAAACCCAAACTCACAATGAGAGGCGCCTGCGCATAACAGTTCAAAATGCACATGTACTACGGGCTGCCAACGTTGAGAAAATCAGTATGTATATTATATTTGTCATATATTGTCAACATTTTATTGAATAAAACCTTAAACACCGAAAATTTAGTATAATATATACTCGTATACGAATATGTCATTTTCAGTTTTACGGCTAAAATATATTTGCATTCATTATTTTTTATTCGTATCATTTATTATTTTATCACGTTTTATAAAATTACTTAGCTTATTAATATTAGCCACTGCTGAGTAATTGCTAAAGTGTAACTTATAACTAGTATTATACGTTTTACGATTGCATATTCTAACAATCTAGGTCCCAATCTGTAGTAAGCTGTTAAAACGTTATCAATAGCTTCGCTTACTTTTATTGTTATTTATACGCAGTCTTCATATTGAGGATTTTTTTAAACTCTTTTATTATTATGGAATATAATATGTATTACGTATATATTTCAAGCATCGTCGGTTTTTATCATTCTTAGACTACACGAAAAATCGCTTAGGTCTCCTTTTTTATTGATAAAAAATAAAATGTATTTAGAAAATAATCAGATTTTACGATTTTTTGTTTCGTTATGTAAGATTTCAACAAATTTACAATTTAAACTAATGCTAATTACTGATATCTGAAAATGTTACATTTCATAATATAATGTTTGACTCGATTTGGTTAGTACAAACATTTTCACCCATTTTTTTTATATGACAAATTCACAATTTTTGTGTATAATGTGTAATAATGGGAAACAAATATTTTTATCTGAAACTCTTCACAGCTCTGAAAACAACTTTTGGTTTGCTTATTTATTGCATTTATTAAAAAATCTCTCAATTTCAAAATTTGATATTCTATAATTAATACTCATAAAAAGTGAAATAGACTAAAATTTTAATATTTCGTTGTATAAATATCGATGTATTCTCCGTTTTTTAGCTAATACAGTATTAATGGGTCGTTCATAAACCATATAACGTTCTTAAGAACTAGGAAGAGATGGCCACCAGCGTCTAAATGGCATTAAAAGGTGAAGAGTGGGTTATTTTTTATTGTTACGTAACACTTTTCTCTCTCAAAAAGTTGAATAGGAGTTGATTGTCAATTTCATTTTCATGTCAATTTCAATTTCATAATTCATGACTGGCGGGAATGTGATAAAAAAATGTAAAAAAAGTGTTACGTGGGTTATGGACTACCACTTATATATTTTATAAATTACTGATTTTGAAAAGAATCTTTAACCTTTTCAATGCTTTCTTTTTCTCTAAATGACATATGATATAAACATTAGATAATTCTCTTCAATTATAGCACTGTAACCAACACGTGACTTTCAAAGTTTTGAAAAAACAAACTGATTTAAAAATATTTTTAATCAATACCATAATAGTAACATCATATAAAATAAGAAAACTTGAAATGTTATCGTACATTATCTTTGAATAACATAAGTAATGTCTTTAATCTGAGACAATGAAACGTAATTTGATTGTTATAATATGGAAGTTTTAGTAATGTTATTAAAATATTTTTCTACATGGAGGTTTTATTTTATTTAACTTATCAATGGTTTCCTATGAGTATCTATTGAATAACTAACTTCATGCACGTCAGGATTATGGAATTTGACGTTTGTAGCAATGTTGGGTAAACTGCAAATAATTGTTATCACTTCACATCGTTCGGAGGCGAGATTTTCACCTGTCTAGCAAAACGACAGTTTCTGTCGCACCGTGTTGTCGATAGGCACTTCTTATTTAAGTTATTAGCTCAAAAAAGTGAAATAAGCTTATCCAAAATGTACTGCACACTTCGAAGGAGCTTTTCGACAACACAAAGACTAAATTACAAAAAGGTTTCACATGTTCTCTTCGATATGGATGGCGTAATTATAGGTTTTTATTTTTATTATTTAATCACCCAAAAAAATTATTTTGATCACATAACAATACTGTATCACCTAAAATTTAATAGCTATATATTTTTTAAAGGGTTTTGGAAACTTTTAAATAGCTGTAGCATATTATATCTTCAAATTTTGTTTGACTTCCTGGTTTGTTTACTATATTATCTCGTGCCGCTAAAAGGTCACACTCCTGTTTGCGTATTTTTATACTTCCTTGTAGAAAGTAAACTTGATTATTACACCAAATAAAGCGTTAATCATTTTTTTTTATTATCTTTCATTATTTATCATTGAAATAATTTAATTTTACGTATTTCTTCAATCTATTTGTTTTGCATTGAGAATCATTCCGATTTTTTCTAATCAAATTTTATTTATCATTATGTATGTATGTATGTATTATACATATTTGAATTTCGAATCGTGTACTTTTGTTCCAAGTTCCTAGTTCATTTTTATTGACATTCCTATAAATGTATTGTATTCATAGATAACATTTTTATGACTTTTTGTGTATATAGATAAGATCATTTTTTTTTATCTATGGGTTGCCAATACAATACTTCGACATTTATTAATATTAATTGCATACAGAAGATTTGGTGATAAATTTTATGACATCGCAAAATAAATTGTAAAGTATGAATATGAATAATAAAATATAAGAAAACAAACTGTAAACCAATTAGGTAATTAACAATAATTGGTCACGGCTGCTGTATTTTTTTTTTTTTTTAATATTTAACTATTTAATATATATAGTGTAAATACCAAAGTAACATCCATAACATAAACTCTATGATTTTTCTGATTCCACAAGTTGTGAAATATAAAAATAATCACTATTTTAGTTTAGTTGCGTAAGTAGGTGTTCGCGAGAGGTGATTGTTAACCACTTATTTAATTTATACCCATTTTTACTAGGTAATTTTTTTTAAACTGAAAATTTCGAAATTCAATATGATAAAATTTAACTCGAATTAAGATTATTTAATGGATGCTGACGGTAGTTCATTAATGAGTTATCTAGCGAGTGCGGGTTCGATCCCATTGCTGATCACACTATTATAGGACATGAACCTTATAATTATTCACAACTATTGCTCATTAAAAGCAACTATTAAGAAAATATAATCTTACACTGTGAAGATCCAATAACTACATTTCGGAAGGGAAGTTCTGGATTAACCCTTAAGCAAAGTAAGCATGTGTTTAGAAAATCAAGGGAATGGGAATTTATCTGCAAATGTTGATTTGAATGACTTTGCAATACATTTTTGGGCTCAAATAATTGCCAAAAATGAATATTTAGTAGATCATGGCAACGGCAGTGAAATCATTCTGTTTGTAAAAGATGAAGAATATCACAATTCAACTAAAGACCCAGAGTTGTGGCTTGATTTCTCTTCTGATGACTGGCCTATCGGATCGCTTGTGGATCCAGAATTGTCAACACCACAATAAGCTATTTGACTAGCCTTACTGGCATTTTAGTAGTGGCAAATTTTGAATTAGACGTGGGGGCACATAAATTAGTTAGTGCTTAGAGCATCTAAAAATCTTCTCATCTATGGCTTAAAATAATATTTTAAAATAACCCATTAGTTCTTGTTCAAATGCATAATTAATTTTTTTGTTAGCTGTGAGATTTGAATTTGCAGCCCACGATTCACCGGTGGATGTTTTCTCTACTAAATTGTCATATACCTCAATTTGGGGGCTTAGGGTGATAAAGGGCGACACTACAAAAACACAGTTTTGAGATATATAGCACAACTGTTTTCGAAAAATAATTTGTTTCATACTTTTCTCTCTGAACGTTTCATTTCATTTGTAGTTTCACCCAAATTTATCTGGGCAACCACTTATCGGATGAGATTCTCTTTCTGTCACTAAAAGAATATTTTTTTGAATGTCAGTTTAGTATTTAACTTGAAACAGCCATTTCTGCTATATCGCCCCTAGGGGTTGTCTATAAACCACGTAACGCTCTCGAGGGGGAGGGAGGGGTGACCACTAATATCTACATGGCATTACAAGGAGGAGGGCGGGTTAATTTTTATTGTTACGTAATACTTTTCCCTCTCAAAAAGTTGATAGGAAGGAGGTGATTATAAATTGCATTTGTATGTAACCATTTCTGTGCCGAACATAATGTAACAACCTGGTTAGCTGTGAAGTTTTGAGCAAAAATAGAATCTAAATAGTTTTTTTTATAGTATATTGAATGATTATTTATCATGACTTTGTTTGCAATGACCATATTATAATCATATCTTTGCACTTATATGTTTAAAATCATTCAAAATATCCCAATTTGTCTAGCAAACTATGTTTTATGTTGTGCGAGCTAACTCGCTTCTGGTGCTTAATCGGATAATGTGGAAAGTTACGTAACTTTTGAGAGGAGGGATGTGAGGGTAAAGTTCAATTTCTACATGGTGTTACATGGAGGGGAGGAGGGTTAAAAAAACTATTAAAAAATGTTACGTGGTTTATTGACGACCCTTTGTGACTAAGCCCCCTGAATTATAACTTGTATCAGTAATGGACACTAATTATTCATATTGTATAATCAGGTATACATTGTTCTCTTCCTTTACTATTTTTACACATCGAGTTTTCTGCCCAATTTGATTACCTTCAATACTTCCTCATTGTGCAAAGTAGAATATTTCTTTGTCTGTCACATACCTCTTTGAATAACCACTCCTAATTATATTACAACACATGATATAATTCTCATTGGCAACCGGTCAAAACAAATTGGTAGAATTTCAGAGTACGTAATAAATACGTCTATCACGATAGATTGGTACTGTCTATTATTGAATGAAACTCGTTCATTGTCATCACAGTGTTAGAGATCCGATTTATTGATGAACTTTGTACTGTTGTATTTTGTAATATGGTGACTTATTGCTGATGTTGGTTGTGACAAACGTTAAGGGCTTCATCTATCCACTGCCGCAATGCAATGAGTTTATAACAACGGTCGAGTTAACTGTAGCAAACAGATTTCCCATCCTCTTTTCTATCTATTAATGTATAGTAGTATTCATTTATCTGTGCGCACGGCCCTATGTATTTGTTAAGTCGTACAAACACAGTAACTATGTGTGCGTGTTGAGAGCACGCAATTGATCTTTATTTTTATTTATTTAATTTTTGATTCATTTGTATGAGTTCTGTTTCTGCGACAAACTAGATTTATCTCAATTATAATTAAATAATATTTTTACAATATTATCCAAAAGTTTTTTTATTAATGATTAAATATATGAATGACTATAAATGAAAACTATATTTTATCGTATAGAATATCATTAAGAGTCAAATTATGTTTATTAAAAAAAATAGTTAAGAATAACACAGTATATATTAAAATTCGTTAGGCTTTATTGATGGATATAATTTGTTTCAGCTCAATAGAACATTTTCGGGTAGTAATAAAATATATAAATTAAATTTAAAGTTTCCGAAGATGACCTTTATCAGACGATGTAGTTTAAATGAATGTGTCATATAATGATTTTATATAAACTTATAGAGTACAATCCTTTGTCGAAATATAAAATTATAACTTTCATATTGTTTGAGCTAACAATTGACAATTATTCCTCGTTAAAAATCTCTCACGACAATCGTTACGGTGTAACGATCTATATAATCTATTTTGAAGAAGCTACTGTTAAATAATTAGAAGAAAAACAATATAATACTTAAGTAGGCACATGTATAATGTGCAAAATCAATCTATCTGCCATAATTAGCCGCACGAAAATTATTCATATAGTATAAATTATGTATATAGTGTAAATACAATAATATCCGGATTTTTAATAAAAAAATATTTCTTTATTCTTTGAAGAATGTGAATTCAATTCATGTCAACCAAAACAAAATATTAAAAACTTGCGTCACAATATCGATCCCAAGATACAGAAAACGTTAAAAAAAACAAAACAAGAACGAACAAAGAAAGACTTTGTTTATGAAATATATCACCAGAAGTATTTTTGTAGTGTAAAAGAACATTTATTTTTAGCTAAGAGCGCAATTTTTAAGAAAAGTGAATAAAATTATGAATTTTATGCTACGGCTTAAAATATGTTTTTTTTTAATTAAATTAAATTTGGTAGTTCGAGTTTCCAGGCCGCATAAAAATAAGTCTCATACCTAAATTTGCCCAGGACTCCATTATTTATGCAATAATTTGCGTAAAGAATATTCTTATAATATATATATTGCAATATTTTTTGCAAAAGTTTAAGAAAAACATATTTATAATAAAGTGTTTTTTATCTGCGCTTAAAATTAAGATATGCAATTTTATATTCCAATTTTAACCATGATTATCAATTTGTTAAATATTTATTATCAACTAAGAACTCCAAAGAATTTGATTCCTAACTCATTTATGTACGATTATAAATTTGTATCCGTGACTAAAATCGTTTTCCAACTTATTATCGCTTGAAATATTTTCTGAACGTATTAATAATTTTATAACACTTTAAATCGGATAATTTATGAAGTGAAATTCGAAATAGAATAATGTGGTTTGAAAAAAAAATATAAAAAAAACTGAAAATTAGAAGATCAATGATACTTAAAACTAATTTAAAAAAAAATCATGTACGAGTATATGACCCTTAAATACTTATGATAAATAAAATGATGTATTTTTGATATAATATACGCTGTAATATAAGAATTAGTAAATGTATCTCATTTACTTGAGTAAATTATCGTAATACACTAAAATTTGTAATGATTATTGTAAAAGAACGAAATGAAGATATTACAGTGTACTGTAATACCGCGAAGGGTTATATTAAAAGCATTTGTGAAGAGCAAATAGCATAAAACGTACATAATGTGGTACGTATTACTTAATGCGCGTCATTGATATATAACAGTCATGTAGAATACTCGAGTTTGTATTACAGCTGTGTACAAATGACACAGCTGCTTAAATTATTATGCCTACTGTCATCTGTAGTGTAGTAAATGTATGTACGTAACGATTAGGGTTTGCAATCCCGGACAGAACTTTCCGTCCACGAATTACGGTTTTTTTTTTGTTTTACCGATCTCAAAATGGTGGGATCACAAAAAGTAATTCATATAACTTACGTAGCTTTAGTTCCTCAGTTTTTGTACTCGAAAGTAGAAATATTATTTCAAGCAAAAAATATACAAAATGGCATTTAGTGTCAGTTTTCCTTTCATAATTATATACGTTATTTTTACTATTCTGCCTTAAGTGTTTTCTGCAATTTACTTAAAGAAAAAAAGTAGTTTAAAATACGTGAAGATTATTTTTAAATAATAAAAACACAATTATGGACTCGATGGTAAAATATACATTATTTCCATTACGAGTGTTTAAAAAAGAAATATTTGTAATTGGTATTATTACTTCACAAAACTTTACTTTACTGACAGCAGTAAACGACAGCAGTTTTTCAAATATCTTTACATAAAAATACGGCAATCCAAGTTTTATAATACATAACTTTCAATTTTAGCTTTTTATTAGATTTGCCAAGATTAAATACAATTTATGTAAAAAGTTCGATGAAAAAAAAATGCTTACGAAAAAAATTGTTGCAAAGTTATGAGTTAGTACGAAGTATAATTTTTATAAAAGCGTACTTATTTCTATGTAGTATTTTGGATACTTATTGGTGCGAATTCTAAGCAATTACAATGGAAATATTATGTACAGCAAATACTTTATGCCTAAGTTTTAAGGCATACTCGTAAGTAGAGATATTCAAATAAATATTATAACTTTTGATTAATATGTTAAAACTTACTTTTAAAGAAGATTATTTTAAGTATTTTTATATTATTTTTTTCATATTTTGCAAAAAAAGTACATTAAAACGTTCACCTATATTCAAAAAAATTCGTTTAGTTGCATTTTGAAAAAAGCCAAATTCGTGTTTCAGCACCTAATTACCATTTATTGTATACTCATCGTATCAACTCGTATGTTCAAAACGGGTTCATGCTCTAAAATTAATGTATTTATAGAATAGTAATTCTACTATCATTAAATATAGTATATCTAAACTACACCATGACTTGCATTAAACCTGTAAAATATTTAATCAGTTGTATATAAAATAAATAAATATATATTGTATAAATAAAATCAAAATATTGATATGATCAATTTATTAGAAAGATAATAATGAGGATGAGACAGAAACAACAAAATCGCAGTGTAGTTATAACATATTTTGCGGGGTTGTTCTTCATATGTTCTCAATAAAATTTGGTTTGGTATATTTCCCATCTAAATTTCGACATGACATTTTCTGTCTAAATACCACTAAAATGTCATTCGAGTGTTTTAGCAAAAGATACTAAAATATATTTTATGTTTCAATTTGGTTAAAATGTCTCATTAACACCCATGAAATTAAAAGTGTATGGAACGCGTATTAATAATTCATGAAAACTGAGAAACACCCCGTTATAATAATTATATATTTTTTTTATTTAAATTTTTTACTTGAAGTAAAATAACGATATTCTAACTAGTCTGTATTATGGGAGTATTATATTTTATAATTGAATCCAAATTTTTTTTCAGGAGTTGAGACTAAATAAAATTGATTGTTCCTTGGCAATAATTATCGTGTCGACTAAAAAAGTATATAAAAACTTTCTATAAACATTTGAATATGCCTGGTCTAATTTGTTTTGTTATTTTTAGAAAAAATATTTTTTAGCTACGTAAATGAAATGTTACGTATTTAAAATAATATGTAGAAAAATACTCGCACGAGTTTTATGATTAAACTTTACATTAATATGTCATGTCAAGCGATTGCAACTTTTTGCGGAAAATAAAAAAATATTTTACCGGCCTTAAAATTACACTAATAATTGATAAAGTAAAATAAACTATAGTTTATATATTTGGATAAATAATAAATGAATATATAATTGATATTTATATATTTATCAACTCTTGAAGCAACATTGTTCGGCTAAAATTTTTAAATCTCTCATCAAAATGTCGTAGCAATAAAAAATCACTATAGAAGCAAAGTCTATTAAATTCCACGTTATAATGTATACTCTAAAATTCATTTTCGTTGTTCAAACTGTGAGATAAATCGTTTTTTTATGTTTAAATGATACGCTTTGTTATTCGGAAAGCAAATTTGTCCAATAAACCAATACCGTAGAATGGGTAAACCCGCTTCATGGTTATTTAATTTCTTTTTGACACAAAGAGGATATCGGACTTCACAACATTGTATCCTCGGTTGACCAAGTCATTTTAGCGTGACAATAAATATTGATATATTAAAATAAATGTGCTATACACTTTATGTAAACTTATCCCAGAGATAAGACAAGGTTAAAAGTGTGTAAATATTGGCATGTACACTACTGATTACTTTTTCTAGATTTTTATTTTCCTGGTCCTTCATAACAAAATCATGTTTAGTATTAGTTTGATGGATTTTAATAATATGTTTTTAATAATACGCTACAAATTTTATTATTAATGCTTTAAAATAATCAAATAACACAGTTTAAATTTTAATATATTCATCTATAGTTAAACTTGCTTTGCGTAAGAATCTTGCAGAATTGAATTTTTTAAATAAAAATTGTAATTAAATAAAGAAGTACCCATATATATCATACTAAAATAAAGTGAGTAAATGGTAAAAAATTGAAGTTTTGTGATACAAACTACGGGTACCTACCGCCGTGTTCTTTGCAAATAAATAATCATAAACAAAAATATTTGTTTTCGAGACTGTTCTTAAAGTCTAAAATAATAACAATTAAATCAAGGCAATTTTCCCTGTTTTTCTTTTTTGTTAAATTTTTTGTATTATGATGTGTTTAAAATGCTTATTGCGATTAAGTACCGTATGTCTCAAAACTAAAGCTTCAAAATTTTAAAATTTTTCTTCTAAAAATTATATTGGTGATCATTATTTCTCTCCAAAATTTATTCAATATACATAAATAATAGCTATATATTTAAAAAAAGCAAAATCATGTAATTGATCTGAAGATGTAAATATTCAAAATATTATTATCCTGAGTATAATTATTTATATGTTGTAATGTAGTTCTTCAACCATCAACGTATGTAAATTAATATTACAGTTTAAAGAGTTTGGTTTTATTTTTATTGAAGCGATCAAAATCATTTTGCACACATTTTGTATTGTAATGAAAATTAATAATAAAAATTAAAAACGAACTAGCAAAAATGTAAATGAAATTTTTAAACGTAAAGTTTTGAAATATTTTCGTACTCAACAGTTAAAAAACAGGTATTTCAGTGAAAATACCACACTAACAATACATACAGTTTTAGATATTAAGCGCCATTGATTATTTGGAGATTTCGAGAGGATGTGAAAAGCGATAATAATAGCCTGGAACTTACAAAGCTGATAAATAGTAATCGCCATTAATAAGCTATATGAAAGAAAAAAGAATCAATTATTAATGAATAATCAAATGAAATTATACAAAAGTATAGTAAATATATTTTCGTGACCTAATATTTAAAATTAAGGTTATAATAAAATCTAATGATGTCAAATCAGAAATATAGCTCAAACTGGTTAAATTTGATTATTTAACAAAAAGGTTCTGTCTTGTTGTTGGTAAACAATATTGCAAACTTTGTAATAACGTTATCCTAACAAACATATTATTATAGCTGAGGGTATACTCGTACGTATACCGTGGGCTGAAAAGTTCCGGGCCTAATAGAGAAAACGCGGTTTTTTTTGTTCAAAATTGGCTTTATTCATCAACGTAATCTCAATCAAGAGCCACA
>JAPMAG010000678.1:0-14289 GCA_036584685.1 Rhyacophila sp. Rhy_31_5 | reverse complement strand
AAATTTGAATACAAAAATATCTTATAAACTAGATGATTTTTTTATTTTTATCATAATTATAAAGGTTTTAATTATTCTAGTTATGGTCATAAATCATATGTTTTAAAGTCGCTTATAAAATGAGAACGTATTGTTCTGTAATCTGCTATGAAGAATATTTCATTATAAATATTTCTAATTCTTATCCATTAATTTTAATGACTCAATCAAAACTTTCATTGCATTTCGTTTACGTTTAATATTTTAAGTATAAATTATTTTAATGTACTTTTAATTGTATAATATGGATTTTTTTAAAAAAGATATGTCGCAAATTTTATTTTAAATAAATCTTTAATATCTTCAATGATTCATTTATTTATAAACTTTGAATTCACTTTATACATTATATATAGACACAAACTTAACTGAGAAAAAAAGATTAATTATAATTTGATAAGAAAAAAATTCAATATTCACAAAAACGGTTGAAATAAAATAAAAAAAAATCGTAATGCATCCTCATTACTTAAAGCTAGCGCTTATTCCAATTTCGAAATTATTAGGCTCCGTTTACCCAAATCAATGGTTTTGTCACTTGATAAATTTTTCCTATAAGTATACCCACTCTCAATATTTTGGCCGGCATAGGTTTCACAACACACGCATCCCTTAACTTGGTAAACTAGGTACTAAGTTAAGCCTTAAATAAATTTATTATTATTTCCCAATATCGGTATGTTAGTAATGTAACCGACGATGAAGTTTGTACTTTACAATGACGAATAAACGGAAGTGAGGGCCACGCCTTGCGTGTATAGTATTTGATACGATAAGCGAACGATAGATCGTTGTTTATTCCTATTATTTTTAATAAACCTAAGCGTAATTTGTTGTTATGAATTTTTAAGAGAATAATAAGTCATATCTACATTTCTATAAATAAATTACTTCACGTTTGTATTCAACTACTGTACGAGTTCATAAATATGACCCGTCAATTTATTTTCCAATATGCAAATAAATGAATATTTATTTTTCATATACATAAGAGATTAAATTAATTTAGGTATAGCTGACAAATAATTTTCATTGCTTCTGGTTGTATTTGTTGTCATAATATGGATTTGATACTTAATAAAACGTATATCTCTTTGATGTTACGCTGTTTATTTTTAATTAAGTATTTTTTAACCTTAGACAAATAAATAGCCTATTTGAGGATAATACGCAAAAGATACTCATGGTAATGTAATATATAGCATATGTTTTAAAGATTTTATTAATACCGGATTTTTGAAGATACATTACGCATGTTTATACAAGCTGCTATCGATTAATAAACGTTGATTGATATTCTTACTGTTTTACTTAAGAATAGCAATATATTAAATTATGTACTTTATTTATTATTGTTGCTAGTACTCTATTTAATAAGTTATAGCCATTACTTTGCAAATTGCGATATAAGGACGAACAAGTGAAAATCTCATACATTTCAGCAATGTTTACCTTCAAGTTATTAGGTTCACACGCCTCGTGAATTTTCAAGCGTTATCAAACATCAATACCTCTTCTTAATCCATACACATGCAGATGTTAAGTAAATATTTCATGTCTTTTTGGCTTCTTGTGATTTGTCTAGCTTTGTACACAATGAACAGTAATACTGTCTGTATATGAAAAGTTATTCCGGTTTTATAATTTAAACTAGTTTTATATCTTCTTTTTTAACGGTTTCTTTTTAAAATCAACAGATTTTTAGAAATTAGGAAATAAATTCTCAACAATTAGGAAATATATTACATAAAAATATTTAATTCATCGAATAAAGTATCAAAAATACAAAGAATTGAATCCGCGATTGATATTTTAACAATTTTCTTCAAAACTATGTCGCCATAGATTTGTGCGAAAAATTGAATATGATTTACTGACGATGTTTACTTAAAAATCCTAACTATTTATAGCGTTTTATTGGAGAATATCGACTTATTCATTTATCCACATTTAGAAAAAAGACTTCTTAAAATTAACAAATTTAATTTAAGCAACTTTAAGTTAATATTTTATCAGTAAACAAAAATTCAAATAACTCGGTTGCAATCACTAAAGAAATAAAAATGTGTTGCTTTAAATATTAAAACATTTAGTATCATCAAAAATCTGTATTTAAAATATGTTTTATACTATTTTCAACCATATTTACTCCAAAGCGAAGTATATGAATTTCCACTACGTGAAAATTGCATTGACAGATATTTTTTTTGTAACTATTTTGGTCCACATGCTTGCTTCAAATTCACGCGAATAAAACTGTGGAAGCTACGGGATTAGTACCCATGACCATTGATTTATGTCGGATGAGCTAACCATTCACCGAAAACCCACCTTTTTGCTAATTTAAGTATGTAATATTTATTATTGTTTTTGTGAAATTTGAAGTAAAATATAATTAAATCAATTGGTGAATTGGCAATTAGTGATTTAAAAAGGCCATATATATTGTTTTGGAAATTAATATTTTCTAAAAGATGAATATACTACTTTTAATTGATTTAATTGTTCAAATGGCATTAGACGTAGTTAGTATGAAAAAAGAATTATAATGAATAGTTCCATAATTTATGTTCATTTCAGTATAATCGTAACTCTTGATCGTTTTTTCTGTTAATTAATTTAATAATATTTAAAATAACAAGGCTTTAACATTTTTAAACCAGTCAAATACATTTTTTTTATTATAAGGTGATTAATTATGTTGAAAGAACGTCGTATAATATATAGTCGAAGTAGTTCTAAGTATCAAAAAAAAGATGATGGTATATACCATTAAATTCTTAATAATAGTTCATAAAAATTTCTTCTCCGCCGTAAATCTACCTTTGTATAGAATCTAGTATACGAGGAGACTTACTTTGATGTTTTAAATTGACGATGCTAGCAAGTCGAGATAATTTAAATGCGTAATAGAGTTGGCGAACTGTGCTCAGCGGCTCGAGAACTTGGTTCAGATTTCTAAGAATGATAGAAGTAGTTAACTGCCAATGGTTATGCCAATTAAATATGACTAAAGAAAATTTGATTATATTTGAATTATATTTCATACTTTGTTTTATTAGACAAATACAAGTATAACGGCTACTATGCATTTTTGCAGCGGATTTAATTATTTGTTTTTTTTTTCTGCATTTGAGTGTTATTCTCAAAATTAATCTAATAAATACTTTAAAATTGTTAATGCCAAGTTTTTTTATATATCTTTTAACAAATGTTACATAATTGAGTTTCAATAATTTCAAAAAAACAAATAAGTTTTTAAATATTTTTAAAAACTATTTAAAATATCTATATCTATGAAAAAGAATACGCTGTAAGCTCATTTTTAATTGTTTTTAAAAGAATATTTTATATTAATTTTCAGCAATAATAACTTTGTTTGTTTGCCAAAGTTTGTACTATCTCTTGAATTTCTATTTATTTTTCATTGTAATTCATCCATGGTAATGAATGAAAGTGTACATCACTTTATTGAATTGATAATAATGTACGTTTTTTTCCTCGGAAGTTTTTTTAGTTCAATACATTAACAGTATTTGTTTTATTTTGAACAACTAATAGTACAAGTATAACTATTTCAAATATTTCGTACTAAATTTGAATTTTTGCTTGAAAAAATGTTAAGTTTTCACGTTGTAAGAATAATCGAAGATTATGATAACATAAGAAAGTTTTAAAGTAGAAAAAATATTATTATGAGTGTCAATTAATTTATCATAGATTTTTTCAGATAATAAAGCTAGATGATAGACGTTTTGAAAAAAATCAACACATAATTATTATTTCATTAATCTTCTAATTAATTATTTTCTAATTAATCTAAAATCCAAAATTTCATATTTTATTCTGTATTTATTCAGGATAACTTCATGTCGTTATTTTCAGGAACGATGTAATTATAAAAGCATTGAGCTATTATCAATATACTCAAACAATTGTTGCTCCAAAACGCACGTAAGCTTTTTAGACTGATAAGAAAGAGTAAACCAAAGTGAAAAAAACTACAAACTCTATCGCTGTATATGTTAAGTGCCTTAATAAAAGAGTCATTATACCTAATACATAAAAACCTACGTTACTTTGTTCTTCAACCCTTGACTGCGCGTGTTAGGGGAAAATGAAGGTACAACACCTTCTTGGGTTGGATTTAAAATTTACGATAAACATGATTAATTGGTTATTTCGAGCACGAATTTTATTGAAACTTGTCATAAAACCAAATTTTGCATGTAGTTATAATAAAAATATAATAATTTTAAAACAGTCCACTAAAACCTTTTAGCGTGTTTAAAAGCTATTGTAAGGTATGTCACTTAGTTAAATTAAATTGCAAACATTAAATATTTTTGCCTCACTTAATTATAATTATATCTTGAAATCAATTTTATCTGAAAAAAATCTTCAGTAAGCACCTTCTTTGTGTTGAGTCATTATAAGCCAAATTCAATACACTGATTGGCAAAAATCATCCCAATCTTTCAAGTATTGTATTTTGGGGTGTGATAAGTTTTATAATACTTTTAAACATTTTTATTGAGCCATCATATTAGGTTTATTAAGTAATTTCGTCATCTTTTACTGCATTGTCTGACATCCATAACAAATCTTAGTTTTTTGGCAAACTCAAGTTGCCTACCTTTTCAGATTAATTACGTTTCTTTTGTATTCTTTTAAATCAAAACATGCCATACTATGTTAGGTAGTATTAACAAATGCCTTTTTATTTTTTGTAAGAATAATGACTTGGCCATAAATACAAAAATAATAGAACGACCTTATGAATTCTGAAGCTGTCTGAATTCGTTCATTTGTACATTTTAAAAAGAAACATTATTGATTGAAGAAATAGTGAATAATATATTTAGTATAAATATTAAAAAATAGTCTAAGAAAATCATCTCTGGGATTAAAAATGAATGATTAAAAATAGTCAGTTTACTCAAGAAATATTTATATTTTTATGTAATCGATTCACTTAAAAAATAAACGAATTTGATACAATATACGAATATGATATAAACTTTAATAGTATATATTTAAGTTCTGATAGCAGAGTGAAATATTATGAATGTCCAAAGTAAACATAACTACAAAAGAAAACTCCGAACTGTTTCTGAAAATAGTATAACATAATCTACATAATTGAAAATCTTATTTAAAATACAAATTTTTACATTTTCATATAAAAACGGATTTATTCTTAAATATATTTCAAATCATGACTAATTATTAGCACGACAACGACAAAAAAATCAGATAATTATATTTTTTATTTGAAAAGTTTTTTCTGTATAAAAAGATTGTTTCGGCAAATAATATTTTAATTTGATAATTATATTTTCGTTTAAAGTGCACCTTTATTTAAGTGAAATATAATTATTTACGTTTCGTATTTTGTATTTTTACAGGTGAGTACAATACACAGAGAAATTCATTGGAGCTACCCCGCTCTTTTGTTGTTCCGGGGTGAGTTTATTTTATTCTCTTTATCAGGTTCTTTTTGTTCATAATATACATTTTTGTTCTTTATATGTTTTCCACTTCCAGAGAAAGTGTAACAAAATTGCTTGCATCTTTTAGTATCACACGTGCAGTGCTATAATATAAGCAAAAGAAAGCATTGTTTATGTATTATGACAAAATGTACTAATGTATTTAATACAATAATTATTATGTGTAAAATTAATGTTTCAGTAAATTAGTGTAATTTTTGTTATCTTAAAATTATATTTGTTAGTATATATTTGTGTAAACTATTATACAATAAAACGAATTGTATAAATTCGACAAAACGGTTCAAAAAATTGTAACTAAATTTCATTATTACCCATACAAAACGTATATTATTTATAAACACAACTTCTACTGTAAAGTTTTAAGGAAAAAAACTATTATTGTCTATAAATAATATTGTATGTGTTTTATTTTAATATAAATTAATCAGTTATCAAAACATGTCGGTCAGAATTTTTACAGCTCAATTTCAATAAAATTTACAAAAATAAACTGCTTACATGTATTTAAAAAAAACAATATGTCTTATAAATTAATTATCACTATTTTGTATGCTAAATATAACAATATAATAAACAATAATGTTTTAACACTCTCTAATAAAATCTTTGATTCTTTGTTCGGTTATAAATTATTTTAAACGATTATTTGTAAATTTTTCCCCGGGTTAGAACTGCGCTGCCTTATAAATAATTATCTATAAAAACCATAAATTTCAATTCATGAAAATAATTGTGTCGTAATAAAATATTACTATTAGATATCAATACATGTCATTTTGAGGTCCATGGCAAGCCCACAACGTTTCTAAGAGGCATTTTTTCTCTAGCTCTCTCTTTCCGGTGATTTAGAATCAACCTTTCTGTACTCCTCGTCATGTTATCCACTTATTTCTTTTTGGGATACAGAGAGACTAATTAATTACTAGAGTTTTCAAATATCTTTGTGAAAACTCTAGATGCATCATATTTAAAAATGTGGCTCGCTTATTTGAGTATCGTTGCTCTTAAGCCATTAACTATGCTAGAGTTAAGTTTTTTGAGAAGCTTTGTTTGGTATAAGATATTATTGGTGATGTAAAAATGTATCTTATTTTTAAACTTTTGCGTCTATTTTTGTTTCTCCGAGTGGCTTTGTGTTTCACATCTATAAAAAAACCATAGGTTTCTCGTTATTAGCCCGAAATTTATTTTTTCACTTTTCAGCCTACTTTTGGGCTTCTAGGCTATTTTTTCTTAAGTGATGGTAGTTTTAAGCACTTAATTAAAATAATATTTATCATGTTTTTTTTTCATAAACTTGACAATGAATATTTTAGTTTAATTAAAAATGATTAATTGAAAATATTAGTTTATAAAATTTGCTCGATTTTAAGTATGGACAAACGATTCGATATACGACAGTGAAGCCTTAAGCAATACTATACACAAAGAATTCTCTTGAGCTTTAAACATAATGAGTACGTCTAACGTACTGTCAATGAGATTATGAATCGGAAAATATGTTCCCTAAAATGTGTTTAGTATTTTTTCAAAGCAAACGCAACAGCGTCGCACGTCTGTATACATACCCCTTGCATAAATAATTCACCTTATTTGAGCGAAGGAGTGAGACAACGTTCATAGTCTACGTTCTTATTTATACCTATCTTTATACTAAAGTGTATGAGTCTATCCCAGGCGGATGCACATTAATCAATCTTTACATCTCGCTCTCGCAATTCGGCCAGTAGAACGAATCCACAAAGAAAGGAGGTGAGTATGTCGGGAAACTCCCGCCTCTTTGTGTTGCGTGTGTGTGCGTACATTTGGAAATGTTTTTTGATTGTATACTTGCGTGCGTGTATGTGAACTGTTTTGAGATAATAGGTTCAGTTTATTTCAGATTTTATACCATTATCTTTTTAAGATTATTTTTTAAACTAAGCATACATTTAAATATGGCGCATCATTGTTGTAAATGCTGAAAGCATCAAAGGAAATTGGTACTTTTTCCATTTTCTTAGAATATTATTAAAAGAGACAAAGAAAGTAAAATAAACAATAAATTCTCTGCTAATAACATTTTTTTTTTTTACAAATTTGAATCGTTTTTCATTGTATCATATTTTTTTAATAAAAATCCGTCATGCCACACAACAACCGCTATTATCGTTTTTACAAGAAAGTCAGAAATTACTTTTAGAAACAAACATTCAGTTTTAAAAATATTTTCCGAATTCTTAGTAAAAAAAATTTAAAAATTTAAAAAAATTATTTTTAACGATATTTGAATATTTTAGGCGTAAAAGTTTTCTTTATTATTATTTTTACATAAATATATTCAAATTATAATAAAATAACAAATAAAAAACGTTAACGTACAATTGCCATGTACTTTAATCACTATTATTTACGAACAAATATGTGAAATAATTAGACGCGTGTAATACGAACTCGTAATACGAAGTTGCCATCGGTTGCGAAGTAGGTATGTTATCTTAATGTGATTCTTTAGGCCGCAAGTTCTATCTTCTTCTAGTCACAAAAACCATGACTAAAACCTAAATAGCAAGAGTTATAATTGAAAAATCTTATTTTTTAAATTAGATCGAATACTTAGAAAGTATTAGATTGAAAATTGATCAATTTCAATCTAACACATTTTAAATGTATTGTGACCCTTATTATAGTATATTAGTAATTTAAAATATGGAAATAAAAAACATTTAATATTTCATTAAACTTTATTCTTTTGTGTTAAATTCTCAGCTCTATTTTAAGTAAAAGTAATATTTTCTGATCATTAAAAGTTCACGTAAATATTTGACTTACCTAATATATATTTAGAATAATTTGTGATTATTTTTCGAGTATTATTATTATTTATGTGGTTTTATAAATGTTAATACTAAGTAAAAACGAAATTCATCAAAACATCGTTAAACATCAGAAGATCATGGTAAACTTAACAAGACGGAAAATTTTTATTCTGATTTCTCTTGCTCTAAATAGCGAGCGACCTAGATTAATTCAAGATTTTCCTCAAACTTAATTTAACGAGTTTTTACACTTTCAACTAAATTCTCGGTAGCTGTATACTGAGATGTTTTTATGACTTTCTTCTTATCACATTCTTCTCTTAAAACTATCTTCTAATAAAAGTTTGTTTACCGCTATCTCTAATTATGTAAATAATTTTTCAATTTGTGGAACAATATTTATCTAAAAATTTATGCTTTACGTCTGGTTAGTAATAAATTTAGTAACAATAGTAATTTTTGTATATAACTTATGAGATATTAAATTTATAATTATTGTGATTATTCAATTGACACTTATAATACCATTCTACAAAATGACACCTATATTATTGTCGTTACACTTCTGCTAGTATAACGACGCGTTCAGTAAAAATATTGTTTTGAGATAAATGATTTTTAAAGTCTGAGTATCTTACATTATTAACGATTGTATGTTAGAGCAACAAGGACTGTAAATTTTGATTATTTTTTTTACTAGAACTAGTATATATCTAGAAATATTTAATCCAATCAGCCAGAAATAATCCTTGTCGGTTTGATGGGTTTTTCCAGTAATAAAATATTCAATATCGACTTAATAGGTAGTGACATTTTAATAATATAGAAAAACTAGAAGGAATATGGCTAAGCGTGTATTACCAGATGATCGACCGTGCAAAATTCTGACAAAGTGCATTATTAGATTAAAACACTCATTTTCCTAGTAATGCTTATTTCCAGTATAATGACAGCATAATACAATATTCACCTCACTGGTTATTGTGCAATTTTGAATTATCAGTGGAAAAATCAGTTATTTTAGTATTAAAATTCTTTTATTTCAAATCAACACTAGACTTTATATCTCACCTAAAATTCATTTCATCAAATGAATGTACATTGGAATGGACAATAAAATGTATACTGATTACATAATTATGCCATTATCCTAAGAGCATTACATTGAAAAACATAATAACACTGCAACTGTCAACTGGCATAAAACATATCGTTTTAAATTTCACGAGTTTTATTTCACACAAAGTCAATTTTTCACCGCAGGAGAATATGGATTTTCATATTTTTATGAGACTTTCATGAAATAGAACATTTCATTTCACGCATCACTATGTAAATGGATCGCATTATGCAACTTTGTCAAGCTGGTAGATTGCCCGAACTATTTTTATCAGACTGTATGTAAAATGCTACATTTTATAAAGGAAATGAAAAACACTATTCATTCTAAAAAAATAATCAAATACGAGTTATAGATATTATATAATGGAGCTGAAAATAATGTTTATTTAACGATTATATATAATTATAAATTCACATGCGTTTAGTTTTCATTAAATTATAAATTACGGAGCCACTAATCTTTAGTTTGTAATGAAGTATATCATAATAATAAACTTTGTTTTCATTTAAACCATTAAATATAGTTTAAAAATTGTTATATTTAAAAAAATAGATATCAATAAATAATTTCGAGTAACAATTATTTAGTTTTCAATACTTAAATCATTTTCTACTTTGATTACTGTAATAGACTCCTAATATTTTTAATGAAAAAACTAATTATATTGATATCTGTAGGTGATATAGCCTACGAAATATTTCGATATGCAAACTAATCACTTAAGTTAGAGAGAATTTATGAAAATGTAGCATAATTTTTGCTTATGGCCTATCACTAAATATTAGCATATTCAAGCAGAAACAAGACAATCTATCATTAAAAATAATATAAATCACACTCAAGAAGTAATAGCAATCTGCTATATAGAACATTATATGTGGCTTCATTTTGCAGTTTCTACGAGAATATTGTTTTCATGTATGTATATACGTCGTAGTGACGTAGAATTACAGCATCATAATAATGTACCAAACAAAAGACTCAACAAAAGAGTTTTTCAATAGAGGCTAGCGTTGTTACGATTGATCGTCTCGATGACTGTCAATAGACACTTAAGGTGTAAAGCACGATTCAGATATCGATAGTTTTTCGAGCCGAATTATATTTTTATTATATTATACAAACAAATATTTATATTGAGTAACAATGAAACGCTCTGTAGAATTATCAAAATATTTTATTTTTATATTTTAACTCGATATTCAAATATGATCTGCGTCTTGAATTATATAATATTCTTTAATAAGAAATCTCAATTTCAAAGTTCACCTGAAAATATATTTCATATTCCAGTTACATTCCGATTCTAGAATTTCCAACTTAATTATTCAAAATATTTGTTATGAATCTGTTTGAAATTTTGTGTTTGAATTCTTTTTGCAAAATATTTATGTTTTCATCATTATTTTTTCATTCATTTGTATGCAATAACTATGACTCTTTTTTAAATATAAATACTCAATAAAAACATTAAGAGTTCTCCATTACAAATATTTAAAAAAAATCTTTTATTGTTTTTTTTTATAGGAATTGATTATAGTAATATTATTATAAATATTAAATAAATAAAGAATCATTATTAGAAAAATAACACTAATATCTTAGTCAATTTATTAATGCTTTCAAAAAAATATGCATAATAAGTTACTAGCCACTCAAATACAAAAACAACAATTTTTTGATCACCAAAATAAGAGCAAAAATATTTTTTACTTTTGATTTAACAATTTATCTTTCTCTTTTACTCTCATTACAATGCAAATTTTTATCGAAACTAACACGTCTAATTTTTGTTTTAATTTTTAATGAAATAATTCGACATATTTTAATTTTGTTTCATAAATAAAAATATAACAACTTTAAAATGGTTTAATGAAATTTACATTGCATCTATTAGTGATAATATGAATTACAATTTCTGAAATTCTGAATGAAAAAATACAATGGTTTTTGAGAGTTAAATTTTATTTTTAGTGACCTACGTTTATACGTTCTATAGTTTCTCAACATACAAGATTACATATTGAATTATTACGCGCAATATTAACTACGTAATGGGTACACGTTATAACATTAACAGACTTTTACTCATGAGCTAACAAATTTGCTCAAACAATAATTTAATGTGTGCAAACTCATCAGAATAACATCAAAATTTTGCTGAAGTCTAATTAAGTTTATTAAGATAAATCCTTATAATTCCATATAGTGTTTCTATAAAATAATAACGACAAAACGATTTTTTACTTAGAATTGATAACTTGAATCCTAAATGCAAGCTTTTTTAATTATTAAATTTACTTAGTTAAAAAAACAAACAAATTTAAGAATACATTTTAAAATTAAAATATGAAATAATAATCATTTATTTCAACCGCAATATTATTTTTTGATATTTTATCATTAAAAAGCATAATAAACGAAAAAAATATGTTTGTTATATTTACAAAAAAAAAACTATAAAGGCTTAAAAATATAAAAATTATTAAAATAATGATAGAAAAATACTGACGATGTAATCTTAGTGTTTGTTAAAAGAAGAGAAAAACTTATTTATACTATGTAGTTATTATGACTTAACGTAATTCAAATTGAATGTAATAATCAGAAGCTATTATTAATCAAATGATTAATGGTTGAAGAGTTGTATAAATCAAAATCCTATAAAAAATTTATTTTGTATATATATATAGCAGCTCCGTCAAATATATATGGTAGTACACTATTATTGTTAATTACTGTAGATGAAAAAAATCTTCTGTCATTTTTATATTTTTCTAATTTTAACTATAATATGTAGTTGAAATATGATATTTTGTTGCTTCAAATTGAATATAATTAAAACATACAGAGTTTGGATACAATAAAAGCTTATCAAACAGAATCAGTTAATCTCTTGTGTCATTGTTCTTTAAGACTCTGCTTGTATGCTCATATTATAACATCGTAAAAGCTATTCACTCTGTTTCGTAATGCTCAACAGTTGTGTTGGAACGATGCCAAAAAATCAGCAGAGCTGCATTTTTTCAATGATTATGAAAGGTGTTAATTTTATTTTTATTTGTAAAAATACTTCGATGTGATGTTTAAAGAAGTTAGTCATTTTAATGTTTCAAATATTAATATTTTCAGGTTTAAATAATAAATTTATATTGTATTCAAGCTCGATTGCTATTATGCAACGTGGAAATGTGCTATACTTCTATAATGGTTTAAAAAGGAAAAACTTTTGTATCTTGCCAATTATTAGAACGCAGATTCATTGATATATACGATACTATTAAAGATTTTGTTTATATTTTTGCAATGTACAATAATGCACTGCAATGTCAAACTCATCAAACTATTATATTTTTAACTAATAAATAATTTCAATTTATTAGTTGCAACATCCAAGAACTTTGCCACGGAACTGTAATTAACGGAAGCGGCAATAAATTTCCGAAATTAATTAAACAAAACACGTTCAAAACTTTTGACATCATTAGCCTCCATTAATCTATCCCATTATGTGATATGTAATCCTTTGTTAATATAATATTAAATTGTTATACTATATCATTTGAAAAAAATACCCTTAAATAGCTCTGAATTTATTTTCATCTCTTGTCGAACTGGTGCTTAACGTTGTTAATCTACTTAATGCTTTTGCTTACAGATAATAATAAAGACTATAGAACTAATAACTTTCAAATGTAATATTTTAATATTAGTCAATATCGTTTTTTATCAATAATAAATAACACAGTGGTTAGTTATAAGACACAATAAAAAAACTTACGCGCTTATCATCTGATATACTTTGTCATACATTCGATTTTTTTTGCAATAGCGATTTCTTTAATTACAATTACGAAAAATGTTCGATGAAATGAAAATAATTTTTACTTCAGATGAAGAATATTAAGAGGACGTGAAATTTGTCAAATTTAATTGAACAACTTCTTTCAGGAAATCTTAGTAAATTTTAGTATATTTTGTAAAAAATCATACTTTTTTTGATAATCTCACATTAAAGTAGTACATGTATATTGTTAATTATATAATTAATTTAATTTTAAGGTTTTCTAATACAACATATATCATTTAAGATAAAATATTTGTACTGAAAGTTTGAAAAAATTGAATACATTCATACACAATTTCAGCATTTTAATATTAATTTACTTATATTTTAAATTTTTATTGTTAAAAACAAATTATCATATCAAATTTTGATGGTATGTAACAATATTGATATAAAATATGTAAAATATATCAAAGATTTATTATTTACATTAACGGCCATTGTTAACTCCTAAGGGGAAAAAATAGTTTTTGAATTAAATTTATTACCATTAACAATTTGCTGATACTGAGAATTAAGAGAAACATAATACTATAATCACTAAAATTGTATTACTTGTTGACCGGATTTATAATCATGGAAGAATAAAATTTTTACTAAAAATAGATAACTTAATCAGGTATTTTTCGATTGTATTTGACTTATGATATACATAAAACCTTATTGTATAGTTTAATTTAATAATTATAAAAGTTTGTTTAATAATGAAAAAAGTTTAACAAATTTTATAATTCTATCCGTTCTTTATATAATTAAGAACATTCAATTATAAATTAATGTATCTGCAATTTTATTACTCAATGATAAGCGCTCAATATTTTTAAACTGAAAATTCAAAACTCAATTATTAGAAAATCAAAATATATATTCAAAAATAAAATCGAATACGGCAATCAAACCACCAGAGCTGTACCAACCCTCCAATTCGTTTTTAATTATTTACCATAGCGGAAAACGCCAAAGATC
>JAPMAG010000676.1:0-11113 GCA_036584685.1 Rhyacophila sp. Rhy_31_5 | reverse complement strand
GTATTTATCGAGATTATTCGTGAAAGATGTAAATTTTATAATGCTTGCCTTATTTGGTATATATAAGTATTTTCAGTAACGCTTGAAAAACTCGATCTCCCTTAATTGATTATATTAATAATTAATATTTAAACAGAGTTTTCTTATAATTTAAAATATTTACAAAATTAATTACATTTAACATTAATAAATGAAGTTTATTAGTATAAAACATCAAGATTTATTCATCTTGATAATAATATTTTACCATCAGGCTATACACTCTTCTTTCTACGCTGTCTATTTTTATAATTGTATCATACACGTTTATAAAACCATGATATGTATAGTATAATAAAATAATTCTATGAATTTATTTCAACATATTGTTGATAAATTAAGTAGTGCTTGTTCATAATCCGAATCAACGCATTGACTTTTTCTCAGTCACATGGATCAATCCAACTATCACATACTGCTATAATGAATCTGTAAGAAAACATTTATACTTATTTATGAGTGCATCATTTTTTTTATTAATTTTTTTAACCAACGCAATAGTAATATGCATTTAATACTACAATTTTATGAAAATTCGTTAATTAAACTTATTTCTGAAACCACTTTAAAAAGAAAAAGAAATAAGTAATAAAAAATTATAATGTTAAGAGACTTTAATATTTTTTTGTTCATATCCCGCTTCAATATGAAGAATATGTGACTTTCACAGTTAGAATATTTTTGACAGTTGTTTTTTTAAAGATATATTTGTTAATTATTAGATTTACTATTTTGAGTTGTTACTTTGGTTACAAATACAAATGAAAAAAACATTTAATTTTTTTTTTGACCAGCTACGAGATAGATACGCGCCCCTTGTGCTCAAGAAACAGCCAACCAATATGTCCACTAAGCCATTTAGCTCTATAGCACTATGTATTACAAATATTAAATTGTGAGTAATACAAACATAACATGTTACAACTCGTCATATTAGTTGCAACACGGCTCATTTCACAATACTTGTCATTTTGTTAAGAAAAATATACTATAAAACGATTTTGAATTATAATCATGAAATCAGGCTTGATTTCTTATAGTATTATAGAAAACATAAAATAAGATGTTTTATTACCATGTAAAATTTATAGTTAACAGCAAACTTATTATGATATAATCATCTCTACCAGGGAAGAAAATTACATCTATTTCAAAAATGCTACTTTTTAAGTATGGCTGTTCAAAGTCGTTTTGGCGTTGCTTCTCTCGCATAAGATATGACATAGTGTAATATTCCTTTCATTATATTCTTTTCTGGTAGGTGTGAAACATAATTGGGTATAATATTGGAAAGAGCGTCGCAAGATATACTACATTATGTTGATTTCTCCATGTTGCCAAAAATTGACATTGTGTATAAGTAGTTTATCTCCCAGGTACACTTTGTATTTATATAATTTGACTTTAATTAGTCATCATAATTTCCATAGTTTTCGTTTTATGATCAAATAACACTACGTAGTTTATTTTAAATCTCTACACGTTTTTTGTGAAAATGGTTTCAGGATTACAAATACATATCAACCCTGCTTAGGTAAAAGGGCGTAACCAGGGAGAATCACAATGTACACAACTAAATACACGTTCTGTCAATAGGAATTAAGCCAAAAATGGTGAATTATTGTCAAAATTTAGCTTTAGATTTTGAAAAAAGAATAACCTACTACGTTTGCGTGGATAGAAAAAGAGCATAAATACTTATAATTTGAAACATAAAACAAACAACATAGTTTTAATGAGTTTTCTTTAATAATGTTTTAAATTATCAGATCAGGAAAATAAAACACAAATTTATTGATCATCCTGCGTTTCAAGTTTGCGTTAGTGTTATTTTGACTAAAAATCATGAAAAAAAAATTTTGCCTCCTGTAAAATTTATTCTGTGAGGGTTGATCCTTTTCACCTAGAAACTGTCGATTTATAAATATATGAAAATTGCCATAATAATAATGTTCAAGAAAAAAAATATATTACTCCTAATATAATACTTGGAATTGATTTATATATCGAAATTATTATACCATCTTGTTTTTGTTGAACAAAGCAGTGTTATAAATTTGTATTTATGATCTCTATACCCAAAGATATTTTCATAACGGACCCTTGTCGAATTAACGCCAACAGTGCGAGATTAAATACAAATAAAAAACACCGTGTGGCGTCCCATTTCACAGTGTAAACAAAGTTAGCTTAAAGCAAAACAAATATTATGTATCGATACCAATCTACAATAATATAACTTATTAAATGAAAGCATGGATATAAACATTGTGTTGCGGCTATCGGTGCCTGACCGCAGCAAATATTGGAAAATACCAAATATTCTAAAGTAACGAGGGATTGGGTATCAATAGGTCATCGGAATTCTCTCCACTTGCTTTCATCATGCTAATTGGATAGATTTTTGCTTCTGTTTACAGAATTATTATTCTCATACATATATTTTTATTAGCAGATACTCATTTGGTTTATGTAATTTTGATTCGAATAACGATTGTATTTTATACAATGGACCGAAAACTTATAATCAAATAACTTTATTTGAAAATTACAAAATTTTATTTTAAAAATGTAATATCAGTGCCTGAAACGTATTTGGATGCAAATTCAAAACATTAAAATCCAGGAGAGCCAAAAACCTTTTTTACTTTATATGTATATTGACTTATGGTGGATGCAACTTTATATATTTTGAAACCCCTTAAATAATTTCAATAAAAAATGCATATCGACATCATTAAGTCATTTATTCAAACTTTTGACTTTCATCCGTATGTTTTTTGAGTACATATATGAACGTTTTATTTACAAGAATTAATCAAAAATTATCAGTACAGTAGTGTAAATTTCATTTTCTTAAACTTTTAGAATAAACTAATACTTAATTATATATATCTAGTTACAGGCAATAAAAAATTAAAAACAATCAAAGCTCCGTTAAGAGCTTAAAATTTCTTCAAATCTTCTTCAGAAGTGAATCTTTGTTACAGTTGAAATTCTATTGAGGTAAGATCATGAATATAATATATCAGACACTGTCTGAAACTATAATATTTCTCAAGTGCCTGCGCTTACTACAGAACTATATCAGTTGATTAAATTGAGATACCTCAATCAATGAATACTTTCAGAATGTAGTTAATTTATATTTCCTATAAAAACTTAACAACGTCAATTGTGATCACCAAATAGTGTTTCACGTATATTTACTTCTGTATTATATTGTGCTGGTCTGAATCTCGTAATTAAATTAATTTTCACACTTTTTTTTCTTGTACATAACTTCAAATTAAATGCAGCTTTTTTCTACTTATCGTATGAATTTACTTGTAGTTTTATCCTAATGTCATATTCAGTATCACACAAGATTTTAATTTAGCATAAAATATTCAATGGAAGAACAATAACAAAAATAAGTAGCTGTAACAGAGAATAGATATTTCTTATAGTTATCTTAATGCATGCAACTACAAGTTTCTCTCTAAAGTGGTTTTATACTAGAATAGCTTGTTAAGAATTTATAAGTTGTTGCGAGTATGTAGGCCTGTGCTTAAATTTAATAGGCGTTAGTAACGGCCAGGTGAAGGCGTCATTCATTCTTTAATGGGATATCCAAAGTAATGGTGAACCCAAGAATCTAATTACCCTTACCAAATAAACAAAATTGTATTTCTTGACTAACAATATATGAACATTACAGCAAAAAAAAATATCCATCAAATAAACTCAAAAATATTCTTCGTAGCAAATATTTAGTAACAATCAATTGATTTTTTTCCGGAAAAATATCTGTTCAGTCACTTTCATAATTATAGAAGTCGAAATTTATGTTGATAGTCGTAAACTTAAGGAAAAAATATTTCGATATCACTGTATTGTGATACTCGTAGCTATGTTAGTTAACATACTACATATACGTTTTAAAAGTCAAAATCGATCATAGTCATTTAAAAGCTGAGTAAAAATTATCTTTAAATGCATAAAATCCTCTTCATTACTGTTGATTTTATTTATAATGCTATAAACTTGGTAAACATTTGATATAAATGTAAGAAAATCAACGGTACATAAATCATGTAATTATGAGGCGTATTAGTAATGGCTGACTCCGAAAACTTTTGGATTCTTCTTTTGTTTCTTGTTTTACGTCTATACATATTTAAATGTTTGTACATATAAGTTTGAAAGAGTATATGATTCATTATACAAAAAAAATCATTTCCCCGTTAAAATACATACTTGATTATTAATACAGAATATCTCAACATGATTAATTTGATTGCGTTAATAGTATATTCCTAAATATCTGTTCATTAATCAAGTTTGAAAATATTTTAATAGATTTAGTGTATGGAAAACTTTATGAAAAATAATGCGTAAATCAAAACAAATGATACCAATATTGATTTAAAAACAATCAGTACGTACGATATATTTTGTATGCACATACAAACAGTTTTTTCAGTGTGCAATAAAACGCCTTAATAGAAATCTTTTAAACACAAATCTCTTTGGGAACATGCATTTTCCCAGAAAAATTGTTAAACATAATGGAATAATCCATATTTTATCATTATCATTTTTATTATCTTACGAGTTAGTAGTATACAATTCCAAAATACAATAATTACTAATACCCATGAGTGAACACTGACCAAATGAGAGAATTAGCAAATTTTTCAGCTTCGGGAGGCCGAAACACACAATAATTTCCCGAAACCTCAGTCATCCCATGAGATCATTCAAATCGTACCTTCGCTTTGTTTACTCTAAATAGAAACCCATATACAGCTCGCCTGATAAATGTTTGGATCATTCCTAACGTACAACTAGCGGCGCAGACGATCACTGCTTGTAAATCGAATTGTTGGAAGGGTTTCTAGGGGTCAGTTGGGAAAGAATGGGCTACGAGGTACTCTGACCCGACGTGTTAGTTTAGGTAGACCAGAAATCGGTATCGCTTAATTTACTTTTCACCTCTGATGTTACCTGCTCAGTGTTCAATAATGTCGGAATACATTTTTTCAATTAATAAATTATTTTACATTTTTCGAAGACTCTAAATAACTTTACCTTAAAATTCAAATTAGTTTTATATAATGTCAGCAACTGAGGATGACTGAAATGTTTTTTTTTTCATTATTGACTCATACTTAAATTCGGTTATTATAGCGAAAAATTACTAAATTATTTTCACTTCAATAATTTACAATATAATGCTAGACTATATTAAGTATATAATTAAATAATAATAAAGGGCTTATAAAAAAAACAAGTCTTTTTTCCACATATAAAACTATTCCAGTCGGAATCATTATATCAGTACATAATTTATTTATTATGAATCCTCGACGAAAGGTAACTTTATATTCAAATAATCACATTTTTTTTGTATAAAATACACAATTTCATATTATATATATATTTTAAATCTAAACCGGTTTCGTAAATTAGGATATTTTAAACTAATACGTAATGAAATTTTAAATTTAACTCTCTCTCACTCTGTATGTATATATATTGTATGTCTTAACATTTTACAACTTATACAGTGACAGTAGCAACATAAATTTCTTAACAGATGAAAACGGTATATTTTTTTAATGTATTTTATGCATATACGTATATAAAAAGGCTTCAATGACTATTAATAGATGGGTATTATAAATATACTCTAACTTTAACTATTTTTATAAAACATACTTTTAAACTCATTTACTTTGTCTTGTTTTCTTTATATATATTTAATTATATGCAATTTCAACTAAATTTAACCATTCAAATATGTATGATGTCATCATTATATAAAATACATCACTGTTAATTTACCCAACATCTGACTGTTATTATTCAATTACTGATATGTTTAAATAAACGCTTTATCAATACATATATTCAAACAATGGAGATGGTCTTAACAAATTTTATACGAGTAGCAATTTCGAAATAGGGGTTTATATTCATCTTATTGGGCTTTTATTTTTTATTGAAATAAATATATGTAAATCGATAGTTTGATTTGAAATTTAAACCAGCGACTCCTAGCGCGTAACGATTCAAACATACTTGCCTTACATTTATTTAATGAAACAATATCGACTGTGTTTAGGCAAAAGGGATTCACCCTCACAGAACAAATTTCACATGAGGCACAAACAATGTTTTATAATGATTTTTAATCATAGTCACATTAACGCACACTTGAAGTTTATGATGACTATTAAATTGTTGTTTTGTTTTCCTAATCTGATAATTGAAAACTTATTAAAGAAAACTCGTTCAAATTGACAGTTAATGCTCTTTTCCTTCCACATAAACTTAGTAGGTTGTTCTTTTTTCATAATCCAAAGCTAAATTTTGATGTTAATTCAACATTTTAAGCTTAATTCCTTTTGACAGAACGTGTATTTAGGTGTATTCATTGTGATTCTCAAATAAAACCACTTTTTAAAAAATGAGGTTTATTCCTTTTTGCCTATACAGATTCAATATAAAAATTACAATTTTAAAATTGCAGTAAAATTGACGCGATGGTTATTTATTCATTATACAAGTTAATTAATTTTTCAGAAAACAATATACAATTAAAGAACCGCATATATAAATAATTTTTAAAACAAAAATTATCTCTTATATAATAGTCATATTCATATTATTGTATTATTATTTTGGCCATTTTTATAAGTATTATATTTTTCTAAAATTTTAAATTCTCTGGCATGCTATAATGGGCCTGCCGCTTTTTAAAATTACTATCGACTTTCCCGTAGCACCATGAATCATGATGACAGCATATTCTAGGTCAGTGCGTTCTGGAGTGATAGAAGAGCAAGTTGAATCTTCAATCTTTCTTCAGCCCTTTCACACCTCAAACATATTCAAAACTTCCTGAGATCATTTTAGCGGTAATATTTTGCACTGTCATGTTCCGACTAGGCGCCTTACCTTGAAACTTTACTAGGCACTTGAGATTTTGCAAACTTATTTCTCCTGGTAGATTTCCCAAAAGTTATCCATATAAATAAACACAGTCTTCTTTTCACATGTGTTTTTCTCATTTGAGGCACAATATTTTGTATTTCAAAAAAGTTTTTGTGCTTAAGAGTTACGTGACCGACACAAAAAAGAATTTCCATTAACCATTTTCTCAAAAACGGATAGCGTACAGTATACAAGTACGAGTATAATAATATTAACACATGTATAACCAATACTTACTTATACGTATATAATTACATTAACCAGAGGTATATTTTTTTATAATACCAAATATTCAACTATAAAAAATGCTTTTACAGTACCTTTTCAGTTATTTTTAGCAGAATCAATATAATTCACCTGGCAGAGGTTTAAATATACCGAAAGATAAATTATCTGAAAAACTATTTTATCACGGAACTGTCCATTATACAAGTATTTGAATGTAATTTCTAATTTTTTAAATAATTATTTTAATTCTAAAAAATATACCATGAGCTTACAGCAATAATAGATTAATGATTAATACAGGTTTTGAGGACCCGCCAGTACACGCAACCGCGATTATGCGCAATCGCCTTCCTGCCACTTTCACGAATGAATTGTTTTTTTTCTCACGTGTGATTTTAAACCTGTTCGTAGCAGAACCGCATGTGATGGTATCACCATGTACCCAAGTGCAGAAACTAAGTTAAAATGATTCATATATCGCAATCGTTAAATTATTAAAAATCATTTTATAAATCATTGGGGATTGTTATTAAACCGGTTTGTGTTAAATATTACAAGAGCGTTGGCTATTTTTATTTCGTAAAATAAATAGTGGCAATGAATAGAACCACGTTAGCATTGCTTTTCAGTTACCAATGGCGGATCCAAGGGGGGGGCATGGTCCCCCCTTAGAAGAATTTATTATTCAAAAATATTAGCATCAATTTTTAAATGATTTTTATTTAAATGAATACATTGTAGTTATCTTTAACGTGTAACTAATTGATATAGTATGTTCAATGTTTGATTTTTTGAATTAAAATAAAAGAATCTATGATAAATTTTGTACTTCTATTAAAATTTCACATGTTTCCATTTTTATAATTTATTAAAACTTTATTGTGAAATGGACTCTTTAATTGGTTAGCTTACTATGTTTTATAGAATACATACATAATTATGTATTGACTACTTTTATATAGATATATTATTTTTAAATCATCTGTTTTTAATGTATTATTTATATAACATATATATTTTCAAATTGAATGGCCACCCCCTGGGACAATTTCTGGATCCGCCTGTGAATCTAAGTGACTTCTAATGATTATATAGTAATACTTCTCGGTTGTGGACTATGGAACTAGAAAATCTACCACGTACCTTATGTTTACTTTCTTACAAAACACTCAATATGTAACGCTATTTTTAATTAGAGTATATTAAAAATAAGATTTTATTTAATAAATCTATGAAGAAGCTTTACAATGAAGTAACGTTAAGTTAATAGGACAGTACATCTGGCTTTCGATCCGAGGGTTGCAAGTTCGATTTTCCTAGCTAGAGAAAATTACAAGTGTTTTATGTACATATGAATCCAAAACACAAACTTTTTGAGCTAATTGACAATTATCACTTGTAAAAATAATCAGGGAGATTTTTGCATTGTAATAAACTAATCAGGCGTGTCCACCCTGTGGCGAACTGGATGATTATAACTGGCGCATTGCAACATTATGCCTACAGTATTACTATATCACTATAATTAACTCCAACCATGAAAATAAGAAGGTCGGCCACCTTGATCTATATAAGCATGTTTAGGCAAAAGGGATTAACCCTCACAGAACAAATTTTAAAGGAGGTACAAAAAAGGTTTTTTAAATTATTTTTAGCCAGTCACATTAATTAACACAAACTTGAATTGCATGATGACCAATAAGTTGTTTCATTTTCCTGATTCGATAACTTAAAAACTTATCAAACGAAAGTCATTAAAATTGAGAGTTCATGCTTTTTTCATTTTCATACAAACTTAGTATCTCGTTCTTTTTCCAATATCTTAAGTTGAATTTTGACAAAAATTTGGCATTTTCAGCTTGATTCCGTTTGACAGAAAATGTATTTAGTTGTTTACATTGTCACCCTCATAAAACCCCTTTTCAAACTGAGAATTCAGCCCTTTTGCCTAAACAGGGTCGATATTTATGCTCATTTTTGAAACAGATAATGATTAAAGATGATTTTTTTTTCCTAAAGCACGGTAAAATTACGTCACTCGAGTCTTTCGAACATGTAAAAAATATCTTTTCATAATAATAATTATTTTGAAGCGAAATAAAAATTTCTTTATTATACCATTAGTATTTTTGTGGTATACTCGTACATCTCGCACATAAACACACTGTTTTGCAATCTATATTTATATATCAACCCTGTTTAGGTAAAAGTGCGTAACCCTCAGTTTTTTTGAAAGGTGGTTGTATTGCAGAATAACAATGTACATAGTAAATACATGTTCTGTCAAAAGGAATTATGCCAAAAATACCGAATTATTATCGAAATTCTGCTATAGATTTTGAAAAAAGAACGGTCTCCTAAGTTTGTATGGAAAGAAAAAATCATTGATTTTTCTCTAATAACTTTCTTATGTATCAGATCAGAAAAATGAAGACACCGATTTATTGGTCATCATACACTTCAAGTTTGTGTTAATTAATGTGACTTTGACTAAAAACCATTAAAACACGTTTTTGTACCCCTTGTAATATTTTTTATGTGAGGGTTACTTCCTTTTAACTAACCACGGTCGATATATCCAGACATATATATTTATTCTTTTTTTAACTATATCTGTTCCGAAACGAAGCATAGGGATCTCTATACAGTGAAAATTGTATTGACAGTTTTTTTTTGGGTAATAATTGTCTTTTATTAACTCAACCAATTTGGTCCATGTCCTGGTTTCAAATGCATATTAAAAAACTTATGCATTTTCGCCACCTATTGGACTCGAACCCTAGCTTTATATATAGTACATAATTAAATAATATTCACAACCTATAACAAATATTAATCATTACTCAAAAACTACAATATATTAACGACAGTGACGTAGAGAAATGGTAGTATTATTTAATTGTTTTTACTTTCTATACAGTTTTGATCCATACATATTAGAGTACAGTTTTCCATTGCACTCGAGAAACATTACGCTTCATTGATTTTCATCATAGATAGAACAGTATACCTGCATAATTGGCGAACGCAATAAGTTAGTATAGTTTGAAATTTCACTTTACCGACTTTTCTTCATAGATTATCAGACGTTTGAATAGAAAGTGACAAAAGCGACTTTTATTCAGAATATTTATCGTTTTTTTATTACGTCGTTTCGCATTTTAACTGTAAGTAGTTTTTAGGTTATACAATGATTATGACAATACATATCTTTTTACTTAAATCTCACAATAAAATTCGCAAATACTCAAGTTAAAATAAAACAAAAGACAACCGCCTGCATACTTATTTATCATATTTAGAATAGATTCGATACGTGTACGTATCATCTCAATTTCACATTGTTTTGTCCACAAACGTAAAACATTATTCAATTACAAACACAAAATTGTAGAACGTCATGTAGATATCACAATAGTAAATCATTCAAATACAATTTAATAATTGAGGTGTGTATTTCCAAAGTGAACTTATTCCACTTCAAAAAAATTGTGACATATACCAAAAAACTGTTTACGGTGTCGATATTACATATGTTTTATTATACTCGTATCCATTTGTAGTGTAAAATTTGTTGAAGTGAAATAAGTTCATTGAAAATACACGCTTCAATTTTATTCATCGATTAACTCTAATTAGTATATGCTATCATATTTTCAGAATAAGCTAAAGCTTAGAATAATTAATGCTTCAGCATTTAGTGTTTCAGTGGGGACTATTAAATTGTTGTATCGAAGTTTTATTTTAAAAATGAAACACTATGTGTGTAACTCTCATACATTTAAATATAAATCACTCGTAGAGTGAAGTACTATAGGGTTTTCCAATAAGAGGTGTTATTTTGATATTCAAAGAAAAATGCCAT
>JAPMAG010000673.1:0-14311 GCA_036584685.1 Rhyacophila sp. Rhy_31_5 | reverse complement strand
TTGGTTTTGAGGAATTTGGATGCCTGAAACCAGATTTAAATCTTTCGATAATTAAATCGGTATGGTCTTGTTCAGTATATTATTATTTCAGTAAATTAATATTATTTTGCGCGCTAGAGTCTCGCGCGCTAAAGTTGGGGTGCCGATAAAAAGACAATCTGCTAAGTTTGTATAGAAAGGAAAAAAGCATTAAACGTCAATTGTAACGTGTCAGATGTGGAAAATGAAACACTAATTTATTAGTCATCATGTATTTCAACTTTGTGTTAATGCGACTTTGACTAAAAATCACTAAAATACGTTTTTTGTGCCTTCTGTATTTTTTTTTCTGTGAGGGTTACTCGATTTTAACTAAACACGGTCGATATTATTTTAAAAACAGAGCAAAAATATTCCGAAAAACATATCCAGCATATATTTATTGCTACTTGTTTAAATATTATTATAGTATGTTTGTTACGCAATCGAAAGGATTGTAGACAAAAATACAGATAAAACTTCATTGAATTTTTGAAACCGTAGTTCCATTTTGCAATACCGAAAGTACGACCCTGTCCGTGGGTCTTTTGATTTAGTTAATGGGTTTTCAACTCGGCACACTATTGAAAGAAAAGGGTTTAACCTTTTCAAAACAAAGTGTCCAAATACTAAGCGACAATATTTTACCATTATAATATTCCACGCAGAATTGATAGGTCAAAATTGAAAAAAGTAAACCCATTAAATTATGTAAAGCTTTCATTTTATGATATAGATATAACTATACTGAACAATTATTTATTTAAACATGAAAACTATAATCCATTAAGTTTGCAGGTTTTGACGATTTTTTAAAAATATATTGTAGGTTTGGTGTATCTCCAAATAATCTTTATAGATGATATTTTCTTATGTTATACTAAACTATGATAAGAACTCAATATATATTGACCCTGTTTAGGTAAAAGGGCATAACTCTTAGTTTTTTGAAAAGTTCTTTAATTTTAGAATCACAATATCGAATTATTATCGAAATTCATCTTTAGATTACGAAAAAAGAACGATCTATGTTTGTGGGTAAATAAAACACCAATTTATTGGTCATCATACACTTCAAATTTGTGTTAATGTGACTTTGACTTAAAATCATTAAAACATGTTTTTTGTGTCTTCTGTAAAATTTGTTTTGTAATGGTTACTCTATTTTACCTAAATACGGTCAATATATATATATATACAGTAACCATTTGTATAACAATAACTCGATATTTACACAACAGGGTTTCAGTATACATTTTAAATCGCGTAACAGCTAAAATTATGGGATCGTAAGAATGATGAAATATCGTTAAATTGAGTATGAAAAAATATATTCAAAAGTACGAAAGTTTGTTCTGTATTAGACGTGTATTAAAAGATAAATAATATCAACACCTGTTACACCTTACTAATCACGTTTCATTAAAATGCTTACTTCGTTTCGTTAATCTGAAATTTTCGTTAATTATGAATATGAATAGCGGAAATTATTTCAATTTTTTTCGAAAAATTACGTTTTATTATTTATCATCGATTTACTATTAAGTTTTTATTTTGTTAATTAGTGAATTAGCTACAAATTTTATTTATTTACTGCCGCAATGGATATATTGATTACGTGTGTTAATTATTATTCATATAGTATATTCGTCGTAGAAATTACTTCACTACGATAAAGTGTTACGTTGCAGATGTACTCATAGATTCTTGAGTAGTAATATATTATTTTATATATACTTTATACCTGTATAGTCGAATAACCGCCTAAGAAGTTTGTTAATGTTAACATGTTAGTAGCTACGCGAGCTTTAGTTAACTCAAAATCTACTTATGTTTTTATTTTAAAAGCTTCCAGAAGTGGGTGGTGTATATACTTAAGAATAGACTAAAATTTCTCAAGAATTATTAAATAGGTACGTCGGTATTGTACATGATAATAATCCTCTTTGATTTTAAATGCTCCCACGGGGCAATAATTCAAAAACTTTTCAACCAAGTACGTAAATTAAATGAACTGAAAGCAAGTAAAACACTGTGTATAGTTAGTTGGCTATATTATATTAAAGGCAATGGAAGTATGTAGGTTGGTATTCACAGTACAAATTAATACGCGTTGTTTCAAGGAGATATTATGAATGTACTTAATTGTTTTGAATAATTTTGCATGGCATAATTATTCAACATTAATGTTTTGAACATTTGCTTCTTACAAAATTCTAAATACTCAACGCAACATTATTGATTTAAGACTTCGAGCGTTCAAACTGCATAATAATGTTATTTATCTACTCGTATATGTACGAGTAAGTGATGTTTTGTCGCTCATATCTCAATAAGAAAAACTAAGTATTTATTTTTATAATATATTAACTAATTTATCCATTTAGCTTTATAAGAACAAGTATTAGAACAGGGATAGGTAACGTACAGATTTTAAGTTCTGTAGAGCAGCCATATTCAATCAATACATTTTTTTTATCTACGTTGAAAACTGTAGTTTATACTACAACTATATCTAACAAAAAAATATGTAACATTGACACCGTGAACACAGTTTTTTTGACATTTACCAGAAATTGGAATAAGTTCACTATGAAAATACACGCCTCAAACACTCAATTTGTAATAGTGATATGAGTATATGACATAACATTACTTAATTTGTTTTGTGTCGAAAATATTGTACAAATAGTTTAGTTATTTTTGTTGCTTCATATCTGTAAAGAGGGAAATATTGTATCATTATTTGCAAGTGATCGATCACCGTGCTCATTTTGAAACGAAACCTACCACTACCGTGCAGTTATAGCATACAGATCCAAGCGCAAGAATCAAATGAGCGCAACATTAAGAAGGGTGAAATAAAAATGCGTAAAAACATATATTATAGATTTTCCACAAAGCATATAAGAATATGTACATGGATATTTAAAATAGCAAACACCTAAAAATTTACTGATACATATGACTTTTCATGATTGTGATTTAAGAAAATATACATTTTATATAGTACATAGTTAGTACTAGTTCAATAATTATAGTATGTAATCACCTTCGCAAGTGAGTGTATAGCGTATTTGACTTACGAGCCAAGAGTTTAGGGTTCGAATCACGTGACTGGCAAAAATTGCACAAGTTTTTTCATGTGGATTTGAAACCAGGACATTGACCAAATTGATCGAGCTAATAATTTGGTATTACTTGTAAAAAAGTGTCAAAAAAAAATCATATTGTGAATATCCACATGCTTTGCTTTGGATTGTATACAATCCAATTTTTTCCGTATACAATCCGAATTTTTAACCATATATGGTTCAAAAATATTTTATTTTCATATTTGCATTTATTAAATTGACTGCTTTATTGAGGTCGTGCATGAACCATGTAACGTTTTTCGTTACATTTATTACTCTCCGTCTCTCCATGTAATACCATGTAGACATTCATTTTAAGCCCCCCCCCCTCCCACCTTTCAAAGGTTACGTAACTATCCACAATAAATAGGAATGAAATTTCAAATTTTAAAAAATCAAATTTTACGTAACCGTAAAAAAATAACACATCCTCATCCTTGTAGCCAGCCACATGTAGGTGTTGGTGGTCATCCTTCTCCTCTCTTCAAGAGCATTACGTGGTTTATGTAGACTCCATTGTTGAAACGCCTCGAATTTCAAATAATATATTATTTCGTAAAGCAAAATCTTAACGTAAAAAAGTGCATTTTTTTTTTCTTTTAACCATATCTATTCTGAAATGACGCATACGGATCTCCACAATGTGAAGATTGTTTTTGACAGATTTTTACAACTAATAATTGTTAATTATTAGCTCAACCGTAACTCGTAACTCTCAGTTTTTTGAAAAGTGCTTTTATTTGAGAATCACAATACACACAACCAACTACACGTTCTGTCAAAAGAAATTAAGTCTGAAATGACGAATTATTATCGGAATTTAGCTTTAAATTTTGAAAAAAGAATGTTTACTAAGTTTGTTTGGAAAGAAAAAAAACATAAACACTAAATTTTAATGATTTTTCTTAAATAACTTGTTTAATTATCAGGGCAGGAAAATACAACACTAATTTATTAGTCATCACGCACTTCAAGTTCGTGTTAATGTGACTTTGACTAAAAATCATAAAAACACGTTTTTTGTGCCTCCTGTAAAATTTATTCTGTTAGGGTTACTCCCTTTTACCTAACCACGGTCGATATGAATAAACATTTGAAAAATATTGCAACCAGCACGAGCCTTCAGCCCGTGACCCTCGGCTCGTGAGTTGGATGCGCTATCCACTCACCTACAGGGGCGATCGCTATCCATTCACCTACGAGGGCAATTACTATCCACTCACATAGGAGGGCGACAGTAAAAGGTACATTTACGTTTTGAAACTAAATGTTAAAACAAATTTAGTCGGAACTCTTCCGAGAAGCAACGGAGCGCACTGATGTTACTTGCTCCGGCGCGCTGAATATGGAGCTACGCCACTGAACGAATCATATAAAAAGTATCTGTTTATTCCCCAAACGATTTCTCATAGTATATCGACAATAGTAACGGATAACAGGATAGAGTTGTCACAATAAACAGACAGAAGTAATGTGATGACATTTTCTAGATTTCGCTACTCTGTAAAACTCAATACCAGAGGTTGGCGCGCCTAGACAAAATTCGGAATGTCTTCAATGAATAAATTGATAAACTTTACGTACCTATCTTATTAAATTCACACAAAATACGCAAAGTTCTCGGAAAATTCTCTTTGATAATAGATAAAATATTCAACCGAAGAATTTTTTCTTAGATACACTCCGTTATCTACTTCAATCTTATGACGTAAGTAATTTCTTCTTTGGTTTTAAATGGGTGAAAAATATAAAATACATAGCACGTGGTCAAAGTACATTTCTTGGTTGTTTTTTTACACATCTTCGTTATACTGGCAAAAGGCAGTAAGTCGAAAAATTACCGTTTTGACTTAAATAATGCAGTTCTGTAGATTTTCGCACGCACTATCATCTGGTAAAACAAGCTTAGCCATATTCCTTGTATTTTTTCTGTAATATTAAAATAACACTACATGTTAAGTCGATATTGAATATTGTATTACTGTCAAGATACATTAAACCGACTGAGTATTATCTGGCTGATCAGATTAAGTATTTATAGATATATTATTATAATTTCAAAAAAAAATGTCAACAAAACAACATTCCAATTGCCTTGACATTTTATCTTTAAATGTATGCAAGAGATCAAAGATAGATTACATTGTCTAGTACTCGAAATAATAATTTGTTTCAGCACAGTAAATTTACAAACTGTTTTTTGTGGCCCATATCAATATTCTTTTCTTTTTTCTTTTAACCATATCCGCTCCGAAACGAAGAATATGGATCTCCACAGTGTGAAGATTGTTTCGACAGTTTTTTTTTGTTTTTTTACGACTAATAATTGTCACTTATTATCTCAACCAAATGGGTCCTGGTTTCAAATGCAGATGAAAAAATTTGTGTAATTTTCGCTAGCTATGGGATTTGAACCCGAGACCCTCGGTTCCTGAGTCGGATGCACTATCCACTCACCTACGAGGGCGACAAAATATCATTATAAACCACGCTTATTTGGTTCACTTTGGAAATGATTTTCGTAGGGCAAAACGATAATGATTATTTCATATTTGAATTCTTAATTCGTATCAATGGAGCGAATATAAAATAATTTGTTATTGACGAAGTTATATTGATAATCTGACAAGTGTATATTCATAGTAATATACGTCAATCAAATCAAATGTAATTCGGTAATAAAACAAATGACAAGCTTCACGTTCGTGACTCTATCGCGTACGCACAAAAGAATATGTTCAAAAACTGATGGGAGAAAAGGGAGCATGTGTGCCAACTAGAAAACATGTCTATCTCATACTGAGATTAATGACTGTACGTCAGAAAATGCAGGAATATATTATATAGGTAAGAGTAAAGAGGGGAATTCCCAACTGTTAGGCAACGCGTAATGTGATGAAAAATAAAATATTAATGTGCTAGTAGGAAGTTTCGGCCGGTTGCTAGTTTACAGTGTTTAGTTTTTGGAAAAAAGTTCTTTTATTTTTAAATATTTACTGATGATAACACTATCATGACGGCGGCTATCATTTGTATCTTTTTTGCGAGCGTAAAGATTCGTGGTAAAAAAGTGCACCCATGACAGCAATAAAAGGAATATATTACAAATTACAGCGAAAATTCATTGTTCCATTTTACTACACTATCTAGTGACAATCTTCTCTTATCGTTAAACCAAATTTTTAAAACTTTTTTGCTACGAAACTTTACTAAACATACGTTAAATCCTTTAATTCGTAATGAAACTTTATATTTCTTTTTCAAAAATATATGATTGCATTGTGACTAGCATTAAATCGATTTTTAAATATTTCTATAAACAGAATACACTCTCAGCTATTACGGGTCATCCAAAAACCACGTAACGCTTTTGAAGGGGAGAAAGGGAGTGATCACCAACGTCTACATACCGTTACAAGGGGGATGATTGGGTTAACTTTTATTGTTATGTACCACTCTTCCTTCTCAAAAAGTAGATAGGAGTATATTGTAAGTTCATTCCAATTTAATGTTTAAAACTATCTAATCTTTGAAGGATAGGGGGGGGGCGGAGTTCAATCTGAATGTTTACATGGTGTTACATGGAGGGGCGAAGGGTAAAAACGTAAGAAAAAACATTACACGATTTATAGACGACCTTGTAGTGAATAAAGTATGTCAAATAAATTAACCACTTTAATATATTTGACTAAAAAACAAATATTAAATTAAAATAATGAAATCTTTTAATTGGACCGTCCCAAAATTTTGAGCTCTGTATGTTTCATCAAAAATCAACGAATAGTGTTCAATTTCGACTATATTAGAATCAGTACCGTATTCATTTAATATAATATAATTTGCACCGCATTATATTATTGTGATATTGATATGACAATTATAAACACTTTTTCATTCTAATTTTTTTGTTGTTGATATTACTTATCCTTGAAGACATTGATGAGCAACCTTTATCTTATGCTGACCAAAACTAAAAATCAACTTATTCTCGCTAACAAAAATAAAAAATAAACACTGTCCTTCGTCTTCGCCGTCATCTCATCTGGTGCATCTATGTATAATATCGACCCTGTTTAGGTAAATGAGCGTAACCCCAAGTTTTTTGAAAAGTGCTTATATTTGAGAATCACAATGTACACAACAAAAAACATGTTCTGTCAAAAGGAATTAAGTCAAAAATGCCGAGCAATTATCGAAATTCAGCTTTAGATTTTGAAAAAAGAATGATCTACAAGTTTGCATAGAAAGGGAAAAAGTATTAAACGTCAATTTTAATGATTTTTCTTTAACACTTTTTTTTGATTATTAGTTCAGGAAAATAAAAAACAAATTTATTGGTCATCACGCACTCCAATTTTGTGTTAATGTGACTTTGACTAAAAATTATTAAAATACGTTTTTTGTGCATCCTGTAAAATTTGTTCTGTGAGGGCTACTCCTTTTTACATAACCACGGCCGATATGATATATAGCTGGCCATTCTTCAGGTGGCACTTGTACCTTCACCAATACACCTTATAGATATTATCAGCCTTCCAATATACTGTAATATGTGGTATGTCGGCTTAAAACTCCATTCAAGCGTTGGTAACAGGTGGCCAAGCCATTGTAAAAGTTAAATCTTCATAAAGACCGTGATTCTTTCTACGTTTTTTTCATAAGTAATTACAAATCGCAGCAAACCGCAGCTTACTTTCAAACCCAATGTAAAATAAATATACTCGTATATTATGCAGACATATTTTTTTGAAACGTTTCATTTATTTGAGTTCTATTCATTATGTAATTATACTCGTATGTACTTGTAGCAGCAAAATACAGATTTTTGATAGATAAAACATTATAATGTTGATAGTTATACGGCTAGATAAAATGGTAGAGCACTTAAACAAATCAAAGGTATTATATAACTTTAAGACTATGATTATAAAAAATAAAATTGTTTAAGGGTCGTCCATAAACCACGTAACGCTCTTAAGGGGGAGAGAAGGGTGACCACCAACATCTACATGGCGTTACAAGGGGGGAGGGAGGGTTTTATTTGTATCGTTACGTAACAATTTTCCCTTTAAAAAAGTGGATAGAAGATGATTATAAATTGCATTCCTATATTTATAACCTTTTCTGTACCTGATATAATGTCACTACTTGATAAGTCAACCTAAATATTTATTTTAAAAGTATATTGAATGTTTCTTTATTATGATTTTATTTTTAATGACCATATTTAAATCTCTGCACTTTTCTGTTTAAAATTGTCCAAAATATTCAAATTTGTCTAGCAAACCACGTTTTACGTTGTGCGAGTTAGCTCGCTTCTATCACTCAATCTGCTAATGTGAAAAGTTACGTAACTTTTGAGAGGAGGAGGGGTCAAGCTGAATGTCTACATGATGTTACATGGAGGGGGAAGGGTATTAATGTAGAAAAAAACGTTACGTGGGTTATGAATGACCCCTTATTCAAATGTGCTGTGGACTACGTACCTTTTCAAAGATTTCTCTTTATAAACATTTTGGGAAAAGATGACGAATTGTTTCAAGGTAAACAGACTTTGTCAAAATAAGTAGACGTTGATATTGTTTTTTTAACTAATATATAATTTTATGTACGCTCTTAAATGGAGCATATGGAACCTTTACTGTGTGAAATTTTTCTTAATAGTTTTTTAACGAGTAATAGTTGTTAATTATTAGCTCAACTATTTCGGGTTCATGTTCTGGCTACATTACATACGAGTGAACGACTTTGTCAAAATAAGTAGACGTTGATATTGTTTTTAACTAACATATATATATAATTGCATATAAACTCTGAGATGGAGCATATGGAATCTTTACTGTGTGAAAAATTCCTAATATTTTTTACGGGTAAAAGTTGTTAATTATTAGCTCAATCATTTTGGGTTCATATCTTGGCTACAATACAAATGAATGGACATTTGAGAAATGCAACCAACCACGGGACTTGAACCTACATCTACTAGCCTAACGAGGGCGATTTTTTAACTAATAGAATAGGTTATTAATCATAACGCCGCCATAGCGAGATACTCGTAGTGTAGTGGCAAAGTTATACATGTTGCTATAGCAACGCCAGTAAACTTCTGTGGGCTAGTCCCAGATGCATTATTTAGCGTAACTGTTGTTTGAATGTGAAACATTATAATTAACTTAAAACGAACAATCTTTCTAAATTGAATATAAATAAATTTTACTTTCGAATAATTAATTGGCACGGAAATTTTATCCAAATATAATAAATTGTAAAGTATTTTTCTTTACTGTATTTTAATATTTACTCACACTCTTTAATGAACCTTATTTTTGAAAAGGTTTTATTATTATTATAGTACCTGAAACTAATACTGTATATTATATTTATATATATTTTTGATACCTACACAAATACGTTATATGATATTAAAGTAAAGAGTGCGGTGTACATTTCAAAAATATTTTATAAATCTTCGTACATTGTATTCAAGCATATCGAGGGCTTAAAGCCAAACAACGCTATCTACAAAAGTGTAACTTCAAAAAATCTTTTTTTATTTTCTTGGAACTCAACGAAGATGTATATTTACCCAATCTTACTAAAACATGGACCATATTATTATATTAAAATTTCGCTAAAAAATTATGAATTTTTATATTTATAAACGAAGTGGGCCTTCACGTTGGAGCCCCTTTAAACGTATAAATGTATTTTAAATATCGATGGCTTAAAGTAAAACAATGCCATCTACAAAAGTGCAAATTTACAAAAGAACTAAAAAAACGTACTTTTTTTCTTGGAATCCAACAAAGGAGATGTTTATTTAAAAACTAACGTACAAATGTCATAGTTTGTCGTTGTTTGATTAATAAGAACGCTAACAAACAGCTTATGGGGACGTTTGATATTAAACACTGGCAACTTTATGTAAGTAATGTTAAACTTTACAGACGATTTAAAAATAAACTAGAAAATATTGACACACCGCTGTCTTACAATTATGTAGCCAATAACGTAAAATCACAGTATCAAAAATAAAAAATACGTATTTTTCTAGATAACATTTGACTTTAAGCCCTCAATATTATAGCTTACAAGTTTATCAGTTATTATTGAAATTAATAGTTCTTTCTGCAAATAACCTTTGAAATGGTTCGTCTATATTTCTCTAGTGTACGTAAAATTCCATCAGCTTCCATATCGAGTCGTGGAAGTGCAAAAGCATTTCACGGGAAAATATTGACAATTCCATTATTACAGAGATTCGCTACTTGATATTCAGAGAGCAGCGTATTATGGCGAAGGCCCGGAATTCACAGAATGAACGGATAACTACCATAATATTTATTTCTACCTTTATGAAAAGTTTTATATAATATGATATTAATTGCGTATATTATTACATTTTTCTTTCAAACTATTTATATATATTAGTAATAAAACAAAATGAGAAATTAAAATTAACACGATACTTTGTAACGACTAGGGTGTAATCCAAAAACCTCACAACGTTTGTTCACCATCCCCCTCTCTACGTAGCACCATGTAGACATTTAACTTGTCAATCTCTTCCCTCCTCTCAAAGGTTACGTCACTTTCCATGTTAAATAAGAATGAAATTTACAATCAAATTCTATCCACTTTTTGAGAGGGAAAAGTGTTACTATAAAATATAAATTAATGCACCGTCCTCCTTGTAACTCCATGTAGACGTTGGTGGTCAACCTTTCTTCCTCCTCAAGAGGGTTTCGTTATTTATGGATGACCCCTAGTATACAGTTGTGCTTACAAATTCTCAAAGTAGTACAATCAAAAAAAAATATTTGAAATGTATTAAGTTAAGTAATGATATACGAGTCCAATAAGATTCATTCGGATATTTGACCGAGTGCCCAAGTACACTTTTTTGTTTCTACCTTTCTTCTTTATTTATTTACACTAGAAGTAGTCAATTTTATACCTACCGCCCACTGTTGTATTTTTGTTTATTAGTAAAATTTTCTTACAACCCACCGGTGCCGTATCTTCAAGTAGTTTTTCTATATGTAATTTACGTTCATAAGGGCGGGTATTGAATTTTTCAATCTTATCTAAAGTTACATCATCTTTTATGTATGTTAATTCGGGAAACTGGTGAAATTGTCCCTTCAATAGTGATAACGAAAAGTAACTTCACCATCGGACTAAACCTCTACCACCAACTATTAAAGTTTAACCTTTTATGTGCCAGACATAATGCTACAATCCGACAAGCGTACATTTTAAACCGAAAATATGATATTTCTTTTAAAATATATTGAATGTTTATTTGTAATGGCATAATTTTAATGATCATATTGTAGTCATATCTCTTCGTTTTAATATTTAGAATCATGCAAAATATTCAAATTTCTCCAGCAAACTACATTTTAAGATGTGCGAGTGAACTCGTCCCTGACACTTAACAGGTTAAATCACCCACTAGTAGGCAAGTAGGGATTAGGTTGACTATCATTGATTCACACACATATTTTTTGCATCTTTCATTTTGATATCCTTCCATCTCTCTCTCAGTGGTCGAGTGCCTACTATGGAGTTCTTCAACCACTTTTTTGGGATTACTAGATTCACCACATCTAACAACTAACCCTTTTACTTGAGTTTTGTTGACGTTCAAACGTTTTTTTTAGCCATGTCTTCTTAAAACCGTGAAGATTGTTTTGACAGTTGTTTTTTTATGAGTCAATTATTATCTCAACCGTTTCGGGTTCGTGTTCTAGCTACAATACAAATGAATAAACATTTGTAATATTTTCGACCAGCACTGGCCTCGAACCTATGACCATCGGCTCGTGAGTCAGATGCCAATATCCACTCACCCACAAGGACGACGTTAACTCTGCTTAGGGTAAATTATTTGAAATCGTTAAAGTGATTAAAATATCTAAAAACATCAACAAAAATCTGCTAAACTGGTTTATAAATCATTTACTTTCGTGTACATAACACATTTGACTTTCATAATAACTATATAAACAAATTTTTACCTTCTGAAAAATTCAGAATCAATAATCAGGATAACCCATTTGAGCAAACATCGAAATAATTACTGACTAATGACGAATGCTATCGCAGAAATTCACACGCGTACATACGTTAATTGGTTAAATTCGACCGTCGCAATACAGCTGTCAAAATTCAAAACCTAGTAAGTGTTTCAACACAAAATGTTCAGGTCGACCAAATTGTTTGGGGATTTATCGACAAAAATGTACAGGAATAATTGCGGTGAACGGAACAAGAAAAAGTAAAGAATATCAACATCTAGTGATGCTGTAGTCAAATGTTTATTTCGTCAAAGCAATAGTTTTTTTGGCTTAATTTGAATTAACGTTTCGTGCGCTCCTACAAAAAAAAGGAATCGTTACTCTATAGTTCATTATGCACACTGTATTTTACCTGTTTTTGTAAATGAATTGATAATCATAGCATGAAAATACTCGTATGTATGATTCCACTAGATAACTGACTTCTTTCTATATTTGCAACAGTCTGAATGCCAGTTTTTTTGCTACACCCGTTTTCACTCCGCATTTTTCTACGCGATGTTTTTTAACAAGGTGCAGACGAAAATAAATATCTCGTATTTTTTCCCCGTCGCCCTCACGATCCACAGTAAAAATAACTCACGCCCTTCTCATTTGATCTTTACTATCGCAAGGAAACTAAATAACTTTGAAATATGTAAATAAAATTGGTCTATTAATCGGTTATTATAAAATTCGAGTATAACAAAGCATGTTTCGATAAATTCACTGCGTGTTATAGGAACCTATATTACCTTGAATCATCAAAGCTTGACCACTATACAGTTGACTATTATAGAATAGAAATCGCTCTAGTGCAGCAGTCGCCAACCACACGGACGACTGAACTCACAATTACAATTCCTACGGACCATTTTTATGATTTTTAAACGGCATAAACATATAAATTATTCAAAAATAAATATTCATTAATAACATATGTTTATATTAGACTCATAACTATAACAAAACATAAAAAAATAAATGATACATAAAAGATAGATCAGGGTTTCCTAAGCTTTTTCTGCAATGGAACACTTTGTAAATCCTCAAGTTTTAACGGAACATCTTGCTTCAGGATATCAGCCACAGTATTAGAAAAATGTATTATTATATCTGATAGGTATGGCATCGATCCTGTTCCTAGACTTTGGCTTCATTGCGGTATAATGAGAAAATCTTACATTACATGAATAAGGAAGTAAACATGCTTTAATTTTAATATAAAACAATCTTCACGGAACCTATTAACTTTCCGTAGAACACCAGTGTTCCGCGAAACATAGTTTGGGAAACCCTGCGATAGATCATGGATGTCTTACGTATGGTCCGTGGGTCATATGAAATTTGAGAGAGCCAATAATGCGACACCATAAAATTGTAAACTAAATTTTTAACCAAAAATAGAGACTTATAATATTTCTTTTAACAATATATTGAATGTTTCTTTGTCATGATTTATTATATAGTTGTAATGATCATATTATAGCAGTTTTGAATTTAAAATCATGCATTTTTAAATTTGTTTAGCAAACTACGTTTTAAGTTGTGCGCGTTAACTCGCTTCTGGTACATAATCAGATAAGCTGATACGATATGGATGCACTAGATTAGCCTCACAAAGTTAGAGTCAAATATTTTACCAGCTTTATTATGGCTATTAAGGATCTAGGATTGTTAAAAGGTTGGATATCGCTGGTATACACTAATATACTGTCTTAAAAATTCACACAAACGCCTTTATGTCATATAATAAATTGCATATTATTATAGTATATTGTACATTATTTTACATGCATAAGAGAACAATACCCAAGTCATTTTCCCCGTGTAAGCATTGTGTTTGTTAACTTTCTTCAGGCAGGAAATTCGTACCGCACCACCTGGCAACGGCCGTCGCAACGAGCGCCTGACACTGGAGTGGGCGAAATCCGCCTTGGACGAACTACGCGTGGAGATGCGAGAGGTCGAAGCTGCCGCCAACGCAACCGCATGGAGACGCGACGCCACCGAGGAGGCCGCTTCCGCGCGGGCCGAAGCCGCCGGTGCTTCCGCGAGAGTCGACGCGCTGGAGTCTAGGATCGAGACGGACGAGGT
>JAPMAG010000672.1:0-14312 GCA_036584685.1 Rhyacophila sp. Rhy_31_5 | reverse complement strand
ATTAATTCCAGTCATAATTCAAAAAAAAAAAAAAATCCCACTGTAAAATAAATTCCGTAATTATTTCTATATTGGTGTAAAAATGAGAATAATCCTTTATTCTATATTCTAACTATGAGTATATAATTAAAAAAATCTATAGTGACCAACAAAAGCTATACAAGCTCATAAAAATATTATTAACCATTTTTAAAAAATCTACATACATATAATTATGTATATATATAAACTTTAAATTTGTCATAATTTCTGAATTAGGGACTCTCAAATATACAAAAAAAACTAAGTATGTACATATTAAAAATACAGATAGACAACCTATCGCCGACTTTGCCTGAATAAGTTCATCGTCCATTCAATAATATAATGAGCCGTTAAGGAAATTGTTTTTTTTTTTTTTGTAAGCCAATATCAAATTTTATTTATTGACCCCTGGCCATTTGATAAACACCAGCCTAGCTACTGAATATTTTATTCGTAAACAATAAATTTATCTCAAATTATAATAATAGATAAAGTGGGTGGAAAGGACACATATTGAAAGTTTAAAATACAGAGATTTATTTACTCTGAACTTATAATATTAAAAAAATGTTACACAAGACAAAATACAATTATTACAAGTAGATTAATAGCATATCGATTATTAAGCCAATTGGCATTTCTTTCAAAAAAGTCGTATTTTCCTTTGTCTACTTGGATTTGCTGATTTCATAATGGAGTTATTTCCATCGGGGAGAACAAGCAAACATTTATTAGATAATGTGGGGAGTGGTTTCAGTTCGACTTCGTTTTATTTGTAGAACGAACGCAGCACTTATACATAGACCTATTAGATACACCAGAACACTTTACAGTAGATCATTCAGTACCATCGAAAATATAAATATTTGAATCATTCGATAACTTTCTATATCCCGATAACATTCTGTTCCAAACTCCATATTTTTGTTCAAAGTAATAAACCGATTTTATCAGTCATGTTTTCAAATAACTTGTTTGCTTCTTGGTGCAATGAATCATACAACTATGTATCACGAAGTATCAATCTTTATCGCAAAGAAGTTTGCTCTCCAAAAAGCGCAAGAGAAATGAAGACCCCATGGCTTGGAGAGATGTGTTAAACTCTTACTTTGTCAAACACTGCCGAGAATCGTAACCATTCTAATAAAAGTGTCGTTTTTATTTATTTACCACAATTGGCAATTTAAATTTTGTTATCAAAATTTGTTGAAACCCTAAAAATAGTGTTGGCCTTTTTGTACGAATCATTTCTTATCGTGCTTTCATGGAACAAATACATTGTATTGTATAAACTAAACCAGGGTTTCCCAAACTATGTTCCGCAGAACACTGGTGTTCCATGGTTGGACACCTGTCCCGAGAAAATCTAGAATTGTTTTATATCCTGTAACGGCTATAAGACACTTAAACATATTTGACGGATTAATGCTTTTTTTAATGTTTACACCTAAAAAAATAACAATTCAGTGAATATAATAACATTGTCTAAAAAATATCGTTGCCATATAACTCGAATTATACTACTATTATTATTTTATTGAATATAGCGCTACGATCCATCCCGGTTTATGGCCGGCTGCGCTATCTTTCTCCAGTCATTCATACCCAACATTTTCTCATCTCTAGTTACGTTATGCGACCATCTCATTCTGAAGCGCCAGACGACCTGAATTCCCACTGTCATATTAAACACTCATATTAATATAACTACCCTACAAAACAATCAAGGTGTTCCGTCAAAATTTCTGAATTTACGAAGTGTTCCATCACAGGAAAAGTTTGGGAAACCCTGACTTAAACCATGGAAACATTTTGGATGTAGCTAAAACGGTCGTCTAAGTAAGAATTACCGTTCTTAGATTTCCATGGCTTCCTTTTTAATGAATATAAATTAATTTAATATAAAAATCATCACTTCTCTTCCTGCGGTTTTCTATGATGTTTTTCACTGATGACCTTTGTAGACAGCTGCAGGATTATTTCAATAAATTAGGTATATAATTCTGGCATAAGTGCCAGGTTCAAGTCTGCTGATGTTTGAAGTAAAATGTTTGGAGATTATTTTTGTTGTTGTTATGATACACAGTCCTAATTAATCGTATGTCATCATCATAGTATTTGTATGCGTTGTAACACTTAATAGGTGAACAATTATTATCCAAAATGCATTTAGTTTTATTTTTACTCATTGGTAGAATACGTTTAAATAAATATGTGTTAATAAAAATCGACGATTCATATCGTGTAGTTATAATATAATTCGTAAAAATACCTATATGTTTACAAATCATAGTAAAAATTATAGATAATTGATGGAAATTTATTCATATTAAAACTACTACACCACCACGGTTTGCCGAATGAACAATTCCATCGCTAGTCGTGGATACGTTTTATTTGTTTTTAGAAAGTGATGTAAGATGTTCACTTAATAAAATAAACGTATGTTCAATTTTATTCCTAATATAGAAGTGACCTAAGCAATCATATTACACACAAAGAAAAAATCCTATTAAACAAAATATTTTTCATATATCAGTATAATAATTATTATCTTTGGTGAGTTCCTTGGCGATAAAGTATCCAACAAGTGTTTGAAGCTATGAATTAAAATCCCTGTATGAGATTTTCCAATTAGTACGTTTTTATACATTTAAATTGTAATAATTTAAATAATGCAATTTTTCCCCCTAAAATTTTTATAATACCTGCGCGAATGAGAGGATAACAGAACCGAGTAAATGTATTACGAATGACAGCTTTCAGAATTAATTTTGTCCGTTGTTAATAAATGATAATTAACCATATTACAACGATAATTATTTTGAAAAAAAAACTTATCATTCAACCTAGATTGCTCTATAAATAACGAATAGCGAAATTTGTTTTATAAACAAAAAAATAGGATATGGTAAACTCAGATATTTAAATATGTACGTGTAAAAATACGTGTTTAACAGCGTAGATTACTTTAATATTTTACTAATTTTAGAAACGAATTATTCCCAATGTACACAAATGCAATAAAGTGGTCAGAGGATCTGAACTACTAACTCCACATATTGTAGAATCAAGAGTTTTGAAAAAAAAAAAACAGAAATTTATCGTCGTTATCAACAAATTAATTAGCCCAAAAACTTTCCAATTTTAAAATTCTATATAAGAATATTTTTTCATCCCGATCGCGTAGTCAGTTACGAACGTAGCTTGATAATTTGAATTATTTAAATACCAACTAAATCCAACTTATATTGCTCATTAGTGTTGCGTGGATCAGATGTCTTCGACTTCGACTTCATTTTCAGTAGTTTGCAAAGAAATACTGTCAAATATTGTTATAACTAGTTAATGAATGAAATGACATAAAGGATGTGTGGCTCGCCTAATAATTTAAAGATGAATATAGCTCATATGCTTTATGGTTGGTGACGACTGGTGTAATTAAATATATACCAAAAATAGTAATAATTGAGAGTATGTATAATATATATATTTCGATCAAAAGGCGGGTATCAAATTATTAAATTACTTTTGTCGGAAGTCGACACTACCAACGAGTTTATACTGAAAGTTCGTTGCCTAGCTCGAGTTATTAAATTTGTCAGTTACATTTGGATATTACGTTATGCTACAAGTAAACTATTACAAAACGTGTATTAATATATTTTCATTATAACATAAGTTTTTTTCTATGTGTGTTGTGTTTATAGTAAATATTATGAATCGTCGCTATCAGGCACTGAGCCAATAGCCCGGTAAAAAGACCCTGAATTTTTTCCACGTACATACTGAAGAGAAGTGAGTCAATTTTCAAAAATATTTTAATGGGTCAGAGCAAAAAAAAATATGATGCAACGGTAATGGCAAAGAGTGTATCATTCATAAAATAAAGTTAACGGCTATCGAAAAATAATTCATAAAATACGGCTGTAAATCACAAAATTCATACAGCATGTGGATATTTTCATGAATACATATCTAGCCGTGCTATGTTATTATATTATGAAACATTGTTATCACAATGAGAATGAGAAAACATTGAAACTCCGCATACACTGTGTCCAGACATTGTTACATAAACAAAAACCCCAATTTTGACAGTCACAAATCTTGCACGGATAAACCACATTATTATAATAAGCGACCATTTGTTTTACTTCCATAAAAAAGGTCAGCAGTTGCCACTGGGTGTATTATGCATACTTAGTTATTTGCACTAAGTATGCATAACGTATAAACCTAGGTATAAAACAGTAATCTGTATATGTATTTTGTAAATTGGCCATGCTCCAAAAAATTGAGTGAATAATTTCAAGCCACTTAACACTTATCGATATAGGTCGATTTCTGCGTGAAAAATGCGAAACATATAGACAAAATTGAATCAAAAAAGATTCTTTTTAATAGTGTGAAAACTATTTTTTCCTATATAATTATTATTCCCTAATAGATGGCGATAGTACAGTAATATACTTAATACAGTGCATTAATGTATTCTTTCTACCGATATTTAATAAACGATTAAATATGTATTAATACCCACCATTTAGTCTAAAATGTGTTAATAAAAAAATATCCATCCGACGTGTTAAAAAAAGGTTTCGGTTGCTTCTCAATAACTAGCGATAACTAGGGAGCAAATTAACTGACTATCATTCACGTTTTCTGTTGAAATTCGACACTACCTGATTGATATCTTATCCAGTGAGTACATTAACTCAGTGTTCCCAAATCGGTGGTCCGCGGCCCGGTATCGGGCAGCAAACAGTATGCCAAATTTCAAGAAATTCGCCATTCAAAAATATTGAATATAGGATTTGTTGAAAAAACCCATTGTTTTTGTTAAATTTGAACTGTATCAGACTGTTATATGAGGCGTGTATTTCCAAAATGAACTTATTGCACGTCAAAAATTTGTGGCAATTGCCAAAAAAACTGTTTACGGTGCGATATTACATACTGTTTTGTTATTTCCATTGCAAATTGTATTTGACACTACAAATTGATATAACAAAAAATAAGTAATATCGAAACCGTAAACAGTTTTTAGACATTTGCTACAAATTTTTTGAAGTGGAATAAGTTCACTTTAAAAATACATCCCTCATATATTATGGCCGTGGCTATTATCACCCTTTAAATATATGTTTCATTAAACGCACAGTGATTTATATCCCCTGGTCTAAATATAAAGTACGCGCGCACATGCATACATCAGACGACGAAAAACCTGCGTCGTTTCTCGTTGAATGCTTTACCTACGCTCGTCCCATTCCATACACATCATATCTCTCATATTAGAGGTATTTTTGTTATTTTTAAATTATATTCTTGCGTGTCTATTTCGAGAAGTCTTTCAAAGCGAATTATTAATAGCAGTGACTGAAATAGATGCGGCAGAATGTTAATCGAAGACGATTTTACAAATTGATATGAAAACAACGTATCGTTATGAATAACTGAGACTGTACTGGGAAACGTCGTCATTTTATACTTTTAACAAGAAATTTAATGCTTAAGTTTTTTGATTCTGTTAATTTCAATTTGTATTTGAATACTAATGAATAATTGATGCAGTTTACTACAATAGAGGTACGTAATTGAAGTTGACACCTTTTAAATATAATTTTCCAAACTTAATCGCTTTATCAATACATTATTTCCCGCATGGCATTATTTTTTCTCTCCATCTTCACTATTTACGAGTATGCTTTATAGGGTTAACAGATTTTCCATAAAATAATTTGATATAACATAGTACTCATGTTAACCTAAAATACGTCTAATATGGAAATGTAACTTTTATGGGGTTAAATGATAAAATGTAACCCCTAGATAGATAGACCCTTCAATGAATAATTTTAGCTCTCACATTCATTCGTCATTCTCATATGAAAAGGGATGAGTTAAAACTTTAAAAAGGTCTAATATAAACTCAATTCCAGGGGAATATCGGACGTTTAGTTGTACTTTATTTCTTATATTGTATATACGAAACGCTTTTTTTGTATGTCGTTATCATGCGTTTTAACAAAAATATTTCCACATATCAAGTGTGTAGCATACTTTTAATCAACTGCATTTTTCTAGTTCAATGTAACTTGCTCAGAAAATTTCGGTTGTTCATGACTGTTTATAACTGCGTTACGCGGCTCAAATGAAAAATATGGTTCGTGAACGGTGGCCCTTAATTCGCGTTTTAATTAACTGCACGGTTGCCATATTTTTCCACCGCGCCCAGTTGGTTTTATTGTTTTTGACATGGTTTGGTTTATTATCACGGTCGAACATTATGGCATTATTTAGACACAAATAAATTATATGCTTGTTATTAAAATAGCACACACAGCTTAAACAGCTATCTATTTCTATTATACTGCATTTTTTTTTTATAAAACCAAATGACTATATCGAAGAATAAACGTTCGAATATAGTTGAAACCATGATATTACGAGTATATTTAATACTCATGTGTGTTTTCCTACTAAAATCTATTCTTTTATCACACTGTGCATGGTGATACCTTCCCGGGTGACTTCGTTACGGGTAAGTTTAAAATCAAAATATGGGAAATAAAAAAAACATTGCTCTCGTGAAGGGTCAGGCAGGTGACCGCGTTGTGAGTACTGGCGGATCAGTGGTAGGCAACGTTCCCTCTAAGGTGTGCGCGTGTGCGGCCGCATACTTGTGTAAAGTTGTCCGCACACATCTCAAAGGAAGGAACTTGTAACCATATTTTTGCTTTGGAGAATTTGATATTTTATGATGTGTTCTCAAGTTCCTTTCTTTGAGATTTATGCGGAATATGAATATTTACTCATATTATGTTACGTATTTCAAATAAAGACATTATGTAATTTATGACTTCGCGGTACATTATGTTGACTACCTAATTTTATCTCTGCATGCATATGCATATTTGCACAATCGAATCTTTTTTTCCTCGCACATATAAGTTGATGGGCCGCACACACAATAAAAAAAATAGAGGGAACATTGGTAGTAGGTCCTTCAAACCTACTCGTACTTGTAATATTTTAGCACTATTTTTTTATTTATCGTGGATAGGAAATATGGTACAATTATTTTGTATTTAATTCAAAAACATTCAGAATTTAATTTTCTTATACCTATATTAAATTCTTTCCGTTCCAGTAAAAAATGTTCATAATGTACTCGTAAATATCAATACGTGTATGATGTTTATCAAACCATAGTTATATTTTATAGTTGTTTTGCAACTATGTATGTGTGGATAGAAATTATGGACAAAAACAGATAAAACCAATATTTATGAATACATATAAAATGTTCTCACAAAATAAATATCAAATGATACAGAAAATAATGGCGTGATTTTCGGGAAAAGCAAATAATAGATATGTTCAATATCCTCTGCTCTCGGCTGTCATGGAATATCAAAATATCTTAGAATGACGTGCGATATTAATAAAAAAAATAATATAAATTATTTCGTATTATACTCACGAGTACTAACCCATGTCAATATATCGAATATGACAAACAATAAATATTTGCAATATCCGTTTATGTTCAGCTATCAAATATAATATTTTTAAACGAGAGAGACAATTTTGAACTAAAATGTATTTTTGATTTTTTTTTATTTCAGCACGATTAATGTGTTAAAACTGAGTTCGTCTATTAATCATTATGATGTAAGCAATTTGTTTATAATATATTTTGACCGTGTTTATGTAAAAGGGAGTAATCCTCGCAGAACAAATTTTACAAGAGACTCAAAAAACGAGTTTTAATGGTTTTTAGTCAAAGTCACATTAACACAAACTAGAAGTTAATGATGACCAATAAATTGGTGTTTCATTTTCATGATCTAATGATTAAGAAAGTTATTAAAGAAAAATCTTTAAAATGTACATCTCATGCTTTTTTCTTTCCATACAAACATAGTAGATCGTTCTTTTTTTTAAATCTAAAGCTGAATTTCGATAATAATTCGGGATTTTTAGCTTAATTCCTTTTGACAGAATGTGTATTTAGTTGTAATTGTGATTCTCAATTAAAAGCACTTTTTAAAAAACTAAAGGTTAAGCCCCTTTACCTAAACAGGGACGATTTTAACAATCCTGATAAAAATGACGCGTATTATTCTTACCAATATCAACAAAATGTTTATTAGTTGCATGATATTGTTCTTATAAACTCACTTAAACGAATACTTTTTATAAAATGTTTATGTTCTCAGCCGATATTCTATTAATGTGGTAAGATAAGTTTTTAATACAATTATATGTTATGTAAATTATACTTAATTAAATGTTTTAACGCATTTTAAATATTGACCACAAAAATACATTCTAAAGATAGCTTATTAAGATATATTTCTAAAAGAAATGAAAATAAGAATATTCGAGCTGAAAGTCACAAGTGTCACAGTAAGGTGGGCTGGTTTTTTGTTATCCTTATGGTGAAGCTTTTAAAAATCAGTAAAACTTGACGGAGTACTCATAAAATCTTTTATCTACTTTAAGAGTATCTTACATCTTACAAGTTAACTAGCTGTTTGCAAAATAATTCACCGTTTTGTTAAGAATTCATATTATGAATGTATATTTCTGTTGAAAATATTTTAATAAATTAAACCAAGCGATAAATATGTATGTACATACTTATCCATTCCAAACGATCTCAATGCTGCCAATAAAATGTAGAACGTTAACCATATTACTAGAAGTTATTTAATATCGTAAATTTTATTAAAATGACTAATTTCAAATCACGCAGATCGCCCAATGTTACTGTCAATGTTGCGAAACTCCGGTTGACCCATGTCGTCGCTTTTCCTTGAGACTTTTCGCTACGCCAGTTCGAGAAAATCGCCGTCGCCTGATATAGCTTAAACCGCCAGACTGCACGGTCTATAATTTACGGTCATATTACACTAAAGTACCCGACTGCAGTCAATGCGTGACGGCGATGCCAATCACGATGTAGTTTGTCTACGGTATTACACCGAAAGGCCCTATTCCAGTGCTTAGTCACTACTAATAAATAAGACCAAACGTCAACTGTCGCCTTTTTATCAATTACACCTAAGGATTGTTAATTCTCTAACCATTTTCCAACAACAAATTTGCTTTAGTTATATAATATAATATGCGAAGTAATATTTTTCATAATCATTCATATATACTCGTATATATTTGATAAATACTCATATACTTGTATATAATCGTATAAAATATTGCTCAGTAGTCTGTATAACGGAAACCGGTAAAGGTCATCCTTAAATCACGTATCGCTCTTGATGGGGAGGGAGGAGTGACCGCCAATGTCTACACGGTGTTACATGAAGGAGGGTTTTAATTTTGTAACGTAACACTTTTCCCTCTCAAAAAATGGATAGAAATTGAATGTAGATTCCATTTCTATTTAATATGGAAAGTGACATAATCTTTAAGAGGAGAAAGGGGGGGTCAAGCTAAGTGTCTACATATTGTTAGATGAAGGGGGGGGGGGGTAAAAAGTAAGGAAAAACGTTACGTGGTTTATAAACGACCCCTTAATATGTTGTTTCTAAACTCTCCAATAAAAAAATATTTACATGTATTTGATGGTGACGAGTGCAGGAAGAGAAACAACCAAGCAAATCGACCCATTCCCGGCAGAAGGTCGTAAGCGTAAAGATTGCATTTTATATGATGAGGTTCTTATCTAAGATTCCAAAGTTATTTTAATAAATTAATTAAACATTAAAAATGTGTGTATATTATTTAACTTAAAATACGGGTTTTTGAAAACTTGATACCGTGCGGACTGTGCAGATATCAATTTTGAACGGATTCTATAAAAGAAACGAAAATCGACCAATTGGCTCTTACGATCTGCCGAGAAAGGGTCGTAATATATAGAAGAATAGGGAAAAGGGAAATCTTCAATAAAGATTATTTATTATTTGTTGAATTATTTGGGATTTTATACTGGCATTTTGATGACATTCTAATTATTAATTTATATATTTACCAACGAAACTCATTATTCTTTATAAAATCTGTACCATTAATTAAATGTTAATATGTAATGCTTAGGATAACCGATTTGTTCATTTTTTTTTCGAGAAATGTGTTATATTATCTTCTATGTGAACCTACATGACATGGATACTGCTGTGTAATATAAACACTTCTCGGCAGACGCCGGAAATAAACCGGCGCGGTCGTATATATTATTTTTTACGCGATATATTTATTTACGTTTGTGCGGTCGCCGAATGATATAATTGAGGCGCATAAAGGTCACCGAAAAGTTTAAACTTGAATCAGTGGCTTGAATGGCGCTCTACTTTTCCTGCATCTGAACTACATGAATAACTTTTGCTCCCTTCATGACAGTTTACGTATTCCATCATCTTTGTTACCTCGAAATTAGACTTTTTCGATAATCGTTTTGGTTGAATTATAAAAAATATTTTATCTACAGTATATGTATTTTCAATATTATATTTAAGACATTTAATAACATACCCCTATAATTTGATTTTTTAAGTATCAAGGAATGGTGTTAAATTACAGTAATTAAAAAGTAGTATATAAGGGCTATCCAGAAAGTAAATTTTGTGTGGCTATTCATTTTTGTTATTGCATTGTTAAATATAAAAACCTTTCTATTTAAACTGTTTTTCTACGTAATTTCCATCCATCATTGTTTAAGTATTCGTCACATCGGAGTACACCTTTTTTGTATGCCGCTGTCATAGAACATTCTCGGCTGTGATGCAAACCACGTAGTAACAGCATTCTTTACCTGAGTGGCCTGAAAAACGCCTGAGTAAAAGAGGCAATCAATGGAATGAAGACACATTTCATCGCCACCAAAGACAAAACCCTTACCATATTCATTCATGACAATGCCCGCCCACGCGCATGTGACACAGCGGACTCCTACAGGACTTCGGCAGGGTGCATTTTAACCATCCATCGTATAGCCCAGGCCTAGCATCGAATGATTTACGTTTGTTTCTCGGCCTAAAATCATTTCTTGCTGGTCATCAGTTCTGCAACGTCGACGATGTGAAGAATGCTTGTACTACGTAGTTGGTGTTACATGTGGGAACGTTATATGACGAGGGCATGCCTGAACAGTGGAAATTATTAAAAAAAATAGTTGAGCATTTCTACTTCCCAGAATATGCAATAAAAAAATGTTTATTTACGTTTTGTTTTTGTTCAATCACGAAACTTACTTTCTGGATAGCCTCGTATATTATTTGCACCTTCCGCGAATTTGATAAATCTTCCCTTTCACTCCCGACGGTCGTCATAAGTAAATGTTGTTATCGTTTTACAGAACTGGGAATGAAGTATGTATATTGAAGCAGTCAATACATATTAAATAACATATTCTTTTCATTTCGATAATATAAACAATATATTATTGTCTGTGTGACCCACGTTTAGAATGGCTGCCGGAAAGGTATTTTAAAAGCTGACATAGAAACTGTCAGTAAACACACATGCGAATCTTGATAAAGGTGGATACTAGGCTAGTAGAAAAATGGGAAGATTTTTTTGTTTTGCCGGGCCATGTCAGAGGGCGATGATTTATATCAGCGTGCGCGACGATGATGACAAAAAAACTTAGTCATTTTGTAACAGCGAGCGTTGCAGCCGCTATCTCTCCCAGGAACTGTTTAACAGTGAATACGGGAGCGCTTATGCTCTCGTTATTTATGTGCGCCTGGTATCCGTAAGGCGACGGCACGTGTATAAAAATGGAAAATAAATAATAATAAAATAACGAAAACATAGCGTCATAACTGTAAAAACTAGTAGTTGTATATTTTTTCACACGTGTAAGAATGTCTCATATGTTATATAAATATAACTCAAGTGAATGAGTATATACTGAGTAAATATGTCTCTATGAAAAGATGAGAAACGTTATAATATCATATGTTAAGTTACCATATTTACCTAAAGTAAAGATATATTTATATTTATCTATGAATTTATCATTGGAAAATATAAGTCTACGCATACATTTTTACATAAAAATACTACTAATTCGTATTAGGCTTGATTTTATTTAACTCTTTTGGAATGAAATTTTTACTATATCGGTTATTTGTTTTAATTATGTGTGCATCAAAATAACTTGTGGTTAACATTGATTAAAGTAATTTTCAAAATGATCACGGCAAGGAGCTTTTAGCACAGCGATGGCGAACCTATGACCCGCGGGTCAGACACAGACCTACAAAAGCTTTTTAAAGACCCTCGTGTTGATTTTTATGAACGTACTTTTTATTCGACCTTGTTTAGGTAAAAAGGCGTAACCCTCAGTTTTATTCAAAAGTGCTTTTCATTGAGAATCACAGTGTACACTACTATAATAAAAACACGTTCTGTCAAAAGGAATTAAGCCAAAAATGCTGAAATCTTATCAAAATTCAGCTTTAGATTTTGAAAAAAGAACGATCTACTAAGTTTGTAGGCAAAGAAAACAGCATTAAACGTCAATTTAAATGATTTTTCTTTAACTTCTTTCTTAATCATCAGATCAGAAAAATGAAACACCAGTTTATTGGTCATCATGCACATTAAGCTTGTTTTAATGTGACTCTGACTAAAAGTCATTAAAATCCTTTTTTGTGCTTCCTGTATTTTTTTTTCTGTGAGGGTTACTACCTTTTACCTAAGCACGGTCGATATGATTAAGGAGAGGACAAATATTCGAAGATATTAAAAAAATAATGTATAAATACCTAATATCGAATTTATAAAAAAAAATATTTCTAATGGACGTTGGCTAAATTATTTTCTGCCGTATCATTTACCTGTGTATGACTCATGACAGACGGTCATAAATGTGGCGCGCATATATCGATCATTTGCAGTTATCAAATTTTTGGTGTTTCCAATAAATTTATTGGTACCCTTTTTACCACATCCCTCCCGTTTCCAAGTGATTTAGTGACCCACGGAGTACTATATAAAAAAATATTAGTCAAAAAGTTCGCCATCACTGTTCTGGCACGTGAATTAGTTGAGCATACTTAAATAGTTTTTTCTATCATTTTTTACATTCATCAAATCATTTGTTTTATAAAGCAATCAAAGTAACAAATAATTAAAACTGCATGTACTTACGTTTGAAATATAAAAATTTCAATATATTTTATTGATTTAACGTAACGGCATATGTAGTACTAATTATATTAAATGATAAAATAGCCGCAGGTCCACAAAGTTAAACATCACGTTCATTTCATCGTGCAAGTGACATATTGGCGTCGGCAAGTTAAAATGATTCCGGCGTCGCTTTTCTCGGGCGTCGTTTTTCTTGGGCTGCGTCTCGTTCCACTTTGATCGTTTGTCATTTTTACGGACCTGGCAATTAGTCATCGTGCGTGTAAAATTGCTTCGCTTTTTGGACTGTGAAAATATTAAAGTAGCACGTCATAATACTTAGCATTCTCACCAGTTCTCAAAATAATCCAGAGCTGTGAACTTTTTATGTATGAAGATGAAAAATATGTTTTGAAAATGCGTTATAATTACTTAGTATTTCATTTTTAGTTGTAGGAAGAAAAAATATCTTCCAAGAAATTTCAGAATGCTGTGGAGCACTTTAGAAATTCACGATTTTAATATTCGTTCAAAATAATAATTAATTATACTATAATTGAGTAAAATCAGTGCTGGATTAATCATTAAGCAAAGTAAGCACATGCTTAGACTATCAATAGAAGAGGGGGCACCACATAAATTTTTCATACCCGAATTTATCATTCAAAATACTAAACTAACTAAAATGTATAAACATTTTCAAAATTTAATGAAAGATTAATACGCTCTGTTTATAAAGCGTTCTCTCTTGTGTCATCATGTTTATCCTGCAAAATAAAGTATACTGTCTTCGCGGATTGGAACTAATACAAATTTTGTACAAATGTAAGGGTGCACCAAAATTCCTTAGTGCCTAGAGCATCTAACTGTCTTAATTCGGCTCTCAGTAAAATGTAGATATAGTACATTCCACTGTTGACTACACTTGAATAATGTCTGTTATTTAATTCACTGAGTGTAAAAATAAGCTCTTTCGCCTGCCCTTAACTTGAAGAAAGCATGGAACAATACCTTATGCAGTTACAAAAATGTACGATTACGATATCTCGAGGGCTTAAAGTCAAACAACGTTATCTACAAAAATGCATTTCTTAAATTTGTGGTAATATTATTTTACGTTCTCGGCTACATAATTGTCAAACAATGGTATGTCAATCTTTTCTAGTTTCTTCTTAAAT
>JAPMAG010000671.1:0-14312 GCA_036584685.1 Rhyacophila sp. Rhy_31_5 | reverse complement strand
AAAATAATAGCTTCAAAAGTGACAGCTACCAAAACAGCGGGCTATACAAAATAACGCCTCTTATTGGAAAACCCTATATTATATATTTTGAATTAAGTAACATCTCGAATATTTATGTAATCGAAGTCGGTGAACAAATATGCTGATACAAATATTAAAAAAAGCATACACAACCAAATTACCGGCGTTAAAATATCGACCGTACTTAGGCAAAAGGGATACCTTCACAGAAAAAAAATTACAGGAGGCACAAAAAAAATAAAAAGTTGTTAAAGAAAAATCATTAAAGTTTAGGGTTAATGCTTTTTTCCTCTTCCATAAAAACTTAGTAGGTCGTTCTTTTTTCAAAATCTAAAGCTTAATTTCGACAATAATTCGGCATAATTCCGTTCGATAGAACGTATATTTAGTTATGTACATTGTGACTCTCAAATAAAAGCATTCTTCAAAAATTTTAGGGTTAAACCCTTTTGCCTAAATAGGGTCAATATGTGCTTGTAAAATTTAAAAAAATAAGGCGTCATGGCGGAGAGTACTGGCATACCTAACCCAGCAGTTTCCAAATGCACGTTATAAAAAAACCCAAGAGGGCACTTTTTCCATTTTGATGAGGGGGTGACTTTAAAATGCAAAAAAAAAACGATTTATTTTCCGTCTACTTTAAGCTCAACACAATTTGTTCAATGGTCATCACACATTTGTAAGGCTTCCAAAAAATTACAATTTTTCAGACTCAAATAGGCATTTGTTACAGCGATAATCTCGTAGTTGGATGCGAATCGTTTTCTAACGATCAATTTCTTCATGTTTGTAAAAAGAAAGATACCGCTAAGTGAGAAATCTGGCCGTTCAGTTATAGCTGAGAGTGAAACAGCAGTTAACAATGCAATTGTGGCTTCGACAATTACACACATATGAACTAGTACGTTGTTAGAGTGGAAAACTTTTATATTTTTTCACCAATTCATCAAAGTTAACCTGTCCAGAAGTATGGACAGGCATATGTTTTGAAGAAGTATAAACGTATGAATATTTATGTCAAGCACAAAGCAACAAAATTCTCGTATATATTATTTATGCGTCAAATAAACATACAATAGTATTGCATACATTTAATAAAACTCACAATTTGAAGCTAGAACAATGATAAAAATTTCACCAAATTGTGCAACCGTAATTAAAAAAACTCACTCGAGAGAGGATATTGAAAAAAATATATTGATCCGCAATCCTGTACGAGTAACTTGATATTTCAGAACAACAGTTCAAAAATGAACAATCATTTAATCAACAACTGCGCGAAACGTGAACGGGCTTTTTTATCGAAATTTCGCTTGTTCAAATAAGAACATTTAATATGCGGCTTAAATACACAAGCACTAGGGCTTTAAAACTTTAAAATCAGAAACATATTAAGCTAATAATATAAAGGGGTGAATATTTGGAAATTAATTTTCATTAAGGCGCTACTCTCGTCGTTGTTCAGTACACACGCAGGTTGCCGGCCTAAACGAGAATGGAAAATAGCAATCGATTTAATTTCGCGGCTTGGAGGTTCCGGATGAGGAAGTGGCAGTTACATTGTGTTGCCGCCGATTGAGTCGACTTGCGGGAGGAAGCGCGGGAACGTGGAAAGGGCGAATTTGAATTTCAAATGTGTAAAACGGCGAATTGTTGTGTCGCGGGGCTCGCTTGTTTGGCGGGAAGGGCGTAGACAAGACAATACCGACAGACGGATCGTCTGCTCGAACGGCACATGGGACACAAAACCAGATAGATATTGAAATAAAAACGTAGGCTAATTAATAGAAAGTATATAGAATTACATATTTACATCAACTCAATTATGAAATATACACAAAGCATTATGTTAGTTGCGAGGTAGTTGCTATATTTCGAAGCACTAGGAACAAATTAAACGAACGAACCGTGGTTTGTAGCAATACCTCACACCAATTACATGCATCCTTTTAGAGCTACATCCACAATAATGAAGTTTCGTTAAAGTCTTGCTGCTTGCTATAGATACTTTAGGTGATGTCCGTTGGAGAGCCAATGGTTTTATTACGGTTGGTGCATAGTTTCGACATTAAATTAATGCATAAACGCCAGATGATACGTATTGCGTGATTTGATTTATATACATAAGCGACGGGACGCGCGTAAGTGCCTATTTACGCCAACGTAAATTGAATGATCCGGGCGCCAACGTGTTAATGTCTCTTCAACTAGGTAATGCAGCTTATCTATAATATAAAAGGCATACTTTCTATATCAATCCATAAATACTATTGAAGATTAAATGACAAAACATAGTTCAATCTTACCATGAAAAGAAATGTTAAAAATTCGATATTAGCTTATTCTCATAAATTAACTATGAAGAATGTGGTGGAAGCTTTCATGCGTCTTAACAAATTATTGACAATAGAAGAATACTATGAACCCAGTGGATACTGTATGCCTCATATATACATACACACACCTTTTCATCAAGAAAAGAAAGATAAAAATACAATTCAACTTTCGTACACGTTTTAGGAAACAATTAAGTATGAATGTCGAAGACCGCGTTACGTATTAATATTAATTAATCATTAAGATATTCTACTAACACATATGAAACAAGATCACGTTAATTAAATCTTGCTAATAATAGTAATAAACACACACACACACGAGGCGCAAAAGTTTCCCGTCTAGATATGCCGTGATTCACACGAACGAATGAAAGAAAGCCAAAATAATAAAAAAAGAATAGGCGGGAAAAATCACTTTTTCACGTCAGCATCGTACCTGCGGCCAGTAAGCCAAAAAGTGTCAAAGTTTGCCTCGGCGGTTAGCCGGTGGATGGATAATTACGTTATTATGTACCTGACTACTCTTGGAATTGGGAAAATATAAATGGGAGAGCTGGAACAAAAATATGACCTTAATTCCCGTCGGGGGACAATTTATTACAAACGGCGCCACTTGTAAAACGTATGACACGTAATTCAAAGTTAATTTAATCATTTTTGAATCGTTACGTTTTTATGATAACTGTTATTATGCGGAACAAAAATTTATATTAGCCATATCATAGAACTTAAATACTATATAGTATGGCTTAATTTTTAATGTCTATGGTACATTGGTAAAACATTCTATTTGGGGCACGCACTACGATCCCATATCTGATATAAGTATTTTAAAAAAAGCATAGATAACCGAAATTACCGACATTAAAATATCGACCACGTTTAAGCAAAATGATGATCAATAAATTGGTGTTTTATTTTCCTGGTGTCATAAATAAAAAAGTTAGTAAAAGAAAAACATAAAGATTGAGGATGAATGCTTTTTTCTTCTGCACACAAACTTAGTAGGTCGTTCTTTTTCAAACACTAAAGTTGAATTTCGCAAATAATTTGGCATTTTCGGCATAATTCCTTTTGACAGAACGTGTACTCTCAAGTAAAACCACTTTTCAAAAAACGGAGAGTTGAGCCCTTTTACCTAAACAGGGTTGATACGTATATATGTCACCGGCCGATCGTATAATTAGCCAGATCATGAAATTCCTAGGCATATCGTGAAATGCCGCCGATTGTTTTGAAATATGTATAAGACTGTAGTATTGTTTTAATAAAATAGTTGTCATATCAAATTCACTGAATTACATGTTTTACCAACAATTCAGATTTTAATTTTTAATTGCATATAATATTTAAAAGAATATATTCCGGACTAAAATACTACCACGTTGCAACTATTTAAATATAGATAGAAAAACAGAGTCAAAAATAAAATTGATTGCTATTTTCAATTCCCTGCATGCACATGAAGTGCGAAGAGACTGTATTTCACGATATGCCTAGGAATTTCATGATCTGGCTAATTATACGATCGGCCGGCGACATATACATGAACGGCTAGACTTTTTAATAAACGGAAATTTAGGAAGCAACTTACGCGATAATTTATTTGCTCTTTTACTTACTATAACTGCATGAAAATGATTAAGTCTTAGACCCGTGTAGTCGAGCTAATGGCTGACAAAAATAATCCTTACGTATGTAATCATATGCAAATAACCATTTCCTTTTTCAGATGCTAACAAAATGACATAGAATTAAAATGATTTATGACTAGAGACACTTTTTTTCAAAAAACTATGTAATAATCATTCGTTGCTAATATAATATATATTTCACATTAGAATTGAGATTCGAGAATAGAATTCGTATTAGGCATTCAGGTCCAACACCGCAACTTTCGTGTAAAATAAAGAAACGTATATAACTTCAAGCGCATAATATACAAAAAAAAGTCACACACAAATGATGTCTACATAATTATTATTGTATAGAAAAGTGGGCGTAGCTTTTCGCTCGTTTGTTAAATCGATAGCAATGTAAAATTTAATATTGCTTTAGAAATATACAAAAATAGATATGAATGTATATCCACAATATAAAAGAAAGTGTAGAATATTAGAATATTTTCAAAGGCCCTCAGATGTACGAATATATCAACGAGACGAGTATAGGCGAAGCGTGAACAAAATGTTTTCGAGGGTTTAATATTCATTCCAGCCCAAAGGGCAGTTTTCAATAGACCATAGTACAAAATCACACTTTCTAGTAGGTGTCGTTGGTATTTTGTCTAGTGGTAGGTATTTAATTGAAAATTTCTGATCATCGAATACTAAAAACAAATACAATTTATTGGAAAACTTAAATAACTACTCTCCACGTTTGGCGTAAGCGAATAAATTCCTTTGGCGTAGTGTCGAAATTCGTGTCGAGGTTCTATGATCGTAGAAGGGGACGGGGCTACGCCGATTCAACTGTTAATTTCTCTTACCTGAAACAAAAAAAAATATTAAGAATTAGTCATGGTGAAATTGTACTCTACACATAATTTTCCCAGAAGTAACATATCAACTAATAGTACCGTCATTATTAATCATTCATTATTTTCATTGAAGTATTTTTTTATTTAAAACAAATAAAATAATAATTATATGACGATTATATTGAAAAGATACAACTTGTCAAATGTAAATCGTCGAGTATCTCTAAATTCAAAGAAATTTGTGTTACATATTGATAATAGTTAATCGCGAAAATGTCGTTGCTTTCGTGAGATCGATTGGTCGCAGTCATTCCTAATTTCCCACTTCCACTTGGCTAGACTTTTCACCAAAAAAAATTGCCAGTTTTAACTCTAATAAATAAAACATAAATCTTAGCAACCGCAATCGAATCTTCTCTGATTTTTTTTTTGTCGCACAGAATGTACGTTACAGTTCAAACTTATACGAAACTAACTTAATACGCATGACTTGAGCACATACGGTTTTAGCAGATCGCCATCGACGATTTCAGTATCGATTTGTTTTAAGACTACTTAAAATTGACGATCCCTGATATAGATGGTATATATTCAACACTATAGACTAATTTCTCACGCTTGTAGTGTAATTTGACCGCTAGTCATTTTAGCTCTCAAATACCTTAGTCGCGAAAATTCGATAATTAAACGAAGAAGAAAAAAAAATGAACTACTATACTAGGAAATACGTTTATTTCTCAAAATTATATATGTCGATATAGTCAATATGAACGCCCTATTTTGAAATCTGAAGCATTACATTTAGGGCAATGTTATGACATTCATCACCAAAAGTTTCAACACATCTATTCGTGTCGTTATCATTAAATAAAAAAACTTGAGATTTATTGCCAAAAAAACGTCGCTTCTTTGATAGGGTAGCCCATAAGAATGTGACAAAAAAAAGTGTTTGCGCGCTATTTCCGCGTCCGGCAATGTGTGTCGCGCAGGCGCAAACAAAAAAACAACCGCGTACGCATTTCCCCGTATTCGGTTGGCAAATCGGAAAAAAAACTTATGAAAAACGGGTAAAAGCCTTGAAGTAAACTCATAAGCTATAGTGTATGTGTTATCCAATACCTTTTCTCCGAAATATATTGTTAGTACTGAGTACAAATTACAGAAATTCAGAGAACCCGTGTGGTAAGTTTTTCAAATAAATAATTTTGAAGTGCACAAGACATTCCTAACGCTACGTATGTATAATATACAACGGTCAGGGGGCATGAAGGGTAAAAAAGTACACTATTGAGTAGAAGATGATTTGATACTCTTACGCATTTTGCGTGATGGCCGGCAATTGAAACATCAAAAAACAAACTTTTATAAGGGCTCTTTTGGATTATGACTGGCTTTCGGCGTACACTATGACAGATCGGTTCATTTATTTCAGTCGTAAAAAACCAGACAATTCAATTTATCATGTCTGTAGGCAGCCAGAGGCGCGAATTATGTTATTATGAATAATGAAATATTCATTTTATAACCCGAAGCTTCGGGACGCTCGGGTGTCAATGATCCAGTGAAAGGCAACAAGAAAATAGTGAAATCTGCGACAGGGCAGAAGAACGAATAAACCCGTATTGGGAGGATTTATATTGTGTATTGCGGTTAATTACTTGTTTCATTTATATCGTAAAACAAAAATAAACACATCTTCTGATAATATTAAGCATAGTCCTGAATTGAGATATTTTTTTATTTAATTACAGTGTAACTTGTTTATTACGACCACGAATGTAGGGAGAGCACAGCTATAATAACCAAAATTTTATGATTTTAATTTCTGCGTATTCACACACAATCGCTCACTGTTATCAGATGCATACATCGCGGATATACGAGTACAGAGCAAATTTTGGAAACTACAATTCCTCAGCTGTTCAGGAGAGGAACATGGACGCGCATATTGCGTCTGCTCAGAATTCGCTTTGAAGAAGTATAGAGGTGTATGTGTGTCAATCACCAAACAATAAAATACTCGTATGTATTATTTATGCATCAAATAAACATTATATAACAATATTAATCCGTACATTTAATAAAATTTAAAACTACGTTAATAAAAAAAAAAACACTCAATTATGCAACTGTAAGTAAAAAAACTCAGTATTCTGGGGGGGTTAGTTAATAATTAATAAACAGAAACCCCAATACTTTAAATAAAAAACAATGAAAATGGTAATTTAGATTTCCGCATATAACAAGGGCCGAGTAATGCACAAGCTTGCCTTTTCGGAGATGTGGTCCGCATGAATACATATTTTTATTCAATTAAACATAAATATTGATTTTAATTTTGGGAATTGTCTCATCAATCATCCATTTATATATCAACCGTGTTTAGGTAAAAGGGAGTACCCACACAGAACAAATTTTATAGGAGGCACAAAAAACGTGTTTTCATGATTTTTTGTCAAAGCTACATGAACACAAACTTGAAGTGCATGCTGACTAATAAATTGGTGTTATATTTTCCTGACTTGATAATTTGAAAATTTATTCAAGAAAAAATCATTAAAATTCAGTGTTTATGCTTTTTTCTTTCCACACAAACTTAGTCAATGTTTTTTAATTTTAAGCTAAATTTCGATAATAATTCGGCATTTTACTTACACAATATTCCTTTTGACAGAACGTGTATTTAGGTGTAAACATTGTGATTATCAAATAAAAGGACTTTTGAAAAACTGAGACTTAAGCCATTTTACCTAAACAGGGTCGATATATATACATACCCACACAACAAGCAAATTAAATCGGTCCTCTCTTACTCGCTATTAAGTTCCACTGTATATTTAAATAAGAGTATCATATCTGACGAAAGCTATTATACGCTTTATACGCAAGAGATATTGTGAATATACGAGTATATTAGGTCTGCGAAAAACAATCAATTCGTAGAAGCTATGTGTATATGCAGATTCTTCAGAATAGGCAATATATGGTATAACATTTTCAGTAAGATCACGAATGAACGGTTGGATGAAACTATGTTATCGCAATATTAAACGAGGCCCCTTCATCACGTCAGATTTGAGCGAAAACATGCGTCTTGGTATAAATTATATTAGTCATTTATAACACAGACAAAAGTCATGCGTTCGATACAAACTCGTGGCACATCATAACGCTATAAAAAAATATTATATCTTCTCACACAGTGTTGTCATATCATAAAAATATGCTTCGAATTTAGGAAAAAATTAAATATGTATTGTATATAGAGAATTCTTCTAATAACATCGCATGTATCAAATAAATGCTGATCGATTACTAGAGCACTTCAATTTATATGAAGCAGCCACCGACAGCCTATTGCACGCGAAAAGCTGCCGGTGGGACGAGCAGTCACCGCGAGACATTTGAAAATAGGTATTTTCTTTTTCTCGCTTTTGGGGTGAAAAATATTACGATCCGTTCATATTCTTCCATTCGGATTGGCACGTTTGGTTATTTTTTATTTATTAATCAATAACGATTGTTCGATTTGTCCATGTGATCCCCTTGGTTTGTGACGTCAATTTTAGGAAAATTAACATATTTTCGGTTTAAAATTATGATTCCTGCTTTGGTTCATTAGGATTTAGTCATACATTAATAAATGATTAAGGTTTTTTTCGCAGATTAAGCCCAACTAATGGTAATTATTATATTGTACTTACTCTATTCAAGATGAGATATACGAGTATATAGTAAAAATGAATACAAATAGAAGACGCTTTAAACTTCTAGTAAAAGTTGAAAACGTCGTAACGCTTAAAAATACATAAAACTGCGTTACTGTAGGTTTTCCACGTGTGATTGAAAGTAAATAAAATTCATTTCAACTCAGTCACTGAAGTAGAAGATATAAAATGAACATCATACTTTTGGGCTCGACTTCTATCAGAAAAACCATCAATTTTATTATTTTATACGACTCAAAACACATAGCACGGATACCCATTTTTTTTTTAATCAGACGACAAACAATCGTCTGTTTGGTGTATCTATTTTGATGGGTTTTTAGAATATTTGATATATCCTATCCGAGATTATATGTACTCCGGGTTTTGTGGCAAGTAAATAAACAGTGAAGGTTTTAGATAAATAATTAATTTCCAGAATGTGTGAGTAGATATTAAGTAATTAAAGCACCGAATAGACAATTGAGATGAATGTGTTTTCGTGCACAAATTATTGACATAGCCTCTTCAAACACGAACGTTATAAATTATTGATATTAGATAAATAAGGCGAATTATATCAAAATATACCAATGATTGTGATATAAGCCTAAATACACAAGGTTTTATTGGCTTTGAGCACAGTAAATGATTTAATACTCAAATAACTAACCTCGAGAGTCTAGACAATAAAGCATATATCAATACTATTTTAGATTTAGTATTTGACAAATTTTTACAATCTTTGAAGTCGTATTCTTTGTATAATGTCATAACACATTAAAACGTCGATATAGTGGACAAATGCGGGAGGGGAAGTACGAGATACCAAAACCGAACGTACATTAAATAACACACTATGTTTATACGAGTATGTAGGCGTGGGCAACTTGAGCAATGTAAACACGGTACGTCTGGATTAAGGAATAAAAATCAAATTCGCGGTCACATGTTTCCGCAATAACCGTTTTGTTAAGTGTTCAAATCAACACGAGATAACTTATTTCGCTTCACATCGATACTAGGAAACGGGCTACGCTGAACTGTTCCGAGTTATACATTTACTGTAACATACTAGCCACTCGAAGCAAAACTCAATTAAATTACCGCGAAAAAGCTTTTTCGTGGTGTATATCTTTATAAATTTTGGTTTAGCCCGAAGCCGTCAAATCGACATATTACCGTACCAAGTACTAAAAAAAATGTATATTTTATAAATAAAAGATTTTTTTACAAACTTTTATTTGCGGACTTACTGGTCCATGTCCGTCGTCACGATCACAAGTTAGTTAGACTTTAATATTTTGAGTAATAAATACTTGGGTTATTTTATGTATATAAATTATTGATCAATGAGAAAAAAACTTATATTACACCAATGATCTTCAACAAAAACTCTAAACCTACGAGTACATACGAGTACTCGCCAGAACTTTTTATTGTGGTAAAAATTAGAATTCGTCGTTTTCGAAAGAAAAAAAAATTTAAATAAGCAACGGAATAAACCTTTACATCGACGAACAAAATAATATATTTATCATGATGAGAAAAAATTGAAAGGGAAATAATAAATAATTCTACCGATCAATCACGATTTGAAGAAACGTGTACTATCCAAGCTTTAAATTTGATCAGATTTTAGTTCCTCATAAAACAATTCAATATGCATTTTTGCATATAACTCCGGCTGCGCGAAATGATAGCAGGCTATAAATTTAAATATAGTGCAATATCAGTTTAACCAGACATTTATTAGACGATAAATTAACTTATTTTATAGCATCGCCATAAACGTACAAGAAATAAATTACTTTGATCTGATGATCAGCTAGCTACTGACTCGAACAATTAATTAAAGATATCAATTATCTATACAACTCTACAGTTTTATTTGAATGTGAATTTCATTGATTGATGTGGTTAATTATTGTGAATATTTTTCGTATTAATATTTTTTGATGCTGAAAGAGAAATAAATAGAGTTCATTCAATAACAGAGAGATGCATAGAAAGTAGACGTATGCATTAAGGCATTATTTCTACATAGCACTCACTCGTATAGTAAAGCTTTCAATAGACGAATAGAAATAATAAATTAGCATATTGCACTATAAAGAAAAATAGATATATATACTAGAGTATGATGAAAAATTCTCGCATTGACCAATCATCGGAAAATACTAATCCAAGATTCACTCTCACGTTCACGTTTTCACGTGGCGTATGTAGGGGGATAATTAAAATAAATTACATTCACTCAGTTATTTCTTCGTACTTTCAAAGCGAGAACAACGTTGTTTATTAGCCACGCTGTCTTCAATTCGCCATAGGTGAAAAATACACAAAAGAGACGCGATATAATTTATTTGTACCAAAATTTTTAAGAGGTTATAATATTATTTTGTAAAATAAATTTGACAATGCTCAGGGGGTCGGAAGAAAGATGATTCGCATGACAGACTGTGCGAAGCTTTCTTTCTTTTAAAATTTTGTTCAATTTTAAGTTATTCTGGAAAATATGAGCGGTGAGGTAGTACGAATTTATCTACATATACGAAAAGAACTTTTCCTCTTCGTCTGCGAATGAATTCGCCCAGTTGAACACAAGTCTTTGAGCCAATACCGTAAGAACGGATGGAATATTTTCGAATACTTAATTTTACACGAAAACATGTTTTAAAAGTTGTTTTCAATAAATAAATACATAATTTTTAAAATATCGACTCAATTGGCGAGCATACAAGGAAGTAGATATGAAATAAAACTTACTTCTACAATACACAATTAAAACAGTGTTATTATTTCGATATAGCTTTCATCTAAATATTGACAGTTTAAAAAATAAATAATAAGTAGGTAGGAGATTATGATTTGCTAACACGACTAGTTTCAAAAAACCTTATTTGCGACAAAAAGGCGGATAACGATTTTACATGGAAATATGAGACTGTAAAATATGATGATTTTGATATTTTTTATGTAAGTCAAACCAAGTTTCTTCTAGTATTAATTACAACTTGCAACATGGCAGAAAGTTAGCTGTACGGTGGAATGAGCAGTGTTTTAGAGAAAACTCTACAGGAAATTATAGCTACAATATTGTATGTGCTGTCAATCCATAACCTTTTCCGTGACAGATGATATAATGTTGAATTTAGAAAAGCTGTGACTTTTCGAGCAAACATACAATAATAAATATAATATATCATTAAAACATATCGAAAGTTTATCTGTCATGGTTTAGTTTTTAATGAAAATTTATGTTTCAAAAATTTTGAATCAACCAAACTATAAGTATATGTCCAGTGAATTGCCTTATAAGTTGAGCTAGTTAACTCGTCCATGGTCCATAACCGGTTAATTGAGACCCATTATATTGAAATAATAACATATTGTTAATACAAATTTTCAATAAATATATCAAGAATTCAAAAATATATAGTAAATAAAAAGAAATAAATAAATGAAATACCAAAAAAATGTATACATAATAGTGGAGGTTTATTTTTCTATTGTAATAACAGACTATAATCATAACTCATCATTTTACCGGTACTTATAATTTCCCTTCATTTAATTGTGTCTTCTACACTATTATCAATACATAATGAGTATTATATGATAGTATGAGTTTTAATTATTAACTGTCGTTATTAGCTGAAAATATTACAACAGGCGATTACAATTGCAATATTGCAACCGTTCGAACTTTTTTTTTTCTTTCATAAATATGTACAAAACATTATTATTTTAATGCAATGAAATCGACTAAAGTTCAGTAAACCGAAAAACCCAACGAATAAAAATTCTAAAACTCTGGAAAGATACATATTTTTTTTACGAAAACCGATTTAGTTCAAATAATATCAGTTAAATTACCTGATTTAGCTATTAGATACGCGGATAAATCTATCTACAACATAAAAATGTACACGATGTATTTAATTAATTAAAAAAACACCAAACCAAACATATTTTTAAACCGTAGATGCGTTTCAGAAACTACCGAGAAAAAAAACGTATAAAAAAGAAACGGTGAACTTTTGAAAATGAGAAATAAAGCGACATTTTTTTAAATAATCCCAAGAGTATTTATTATAGTATTAATATCTCTTGAAATAATTATTTCGTATACCGCCTATCTTTTGAGGAATGACATAACACTGAAAAAATAACCCCTGTTTATTTTTTAAATGTTTGTATTAATGTTGAATACGAATTCAGTTATCATTCGCTATATTATTTCCGCTTTTTGCTTTGCGATTCTGGATGATTTCACATATTTTTAAATTACGATCGTTATCTCAAATATAGCTCGTTTGACAATGAAAACTGTCTGGAAAAGCTAATATTAAAAAGTTTCTTATATTTATTGTGACCATGTTAAAAGTAAAACAAAACTGTCTAAGAAAAAAATAATTGGTGCATTTTCTTGAAACGCATTATTTCAAATGTGTAAAAAGAGAGTCAGGTGTATTTACAATCTTATAAGAGAATATTGTTTGGTGTGTTCCTTGTTGCAGAAAATTAAAAAGAAATTTAATTAAACGCCCTAAAATCGTACTCCTGTACTATAATTAACCGAAACAATATAAGATTCCGAAATACGAGTAGATTATTATGTACATTATAACATCAAAAAGGAAGTCTATAAACGTTGTATTTTTATGATACTTAATATAAACGTGGTCCCTTCAAATTTTAAAGTTTCACTATTACATAATGCATGCGGTTGAATATTGTGGCGAAAGATAATTGGAGGAATGACGGCATTGAACCCGCCATTTCCTGTTTGTAAAAAATATTTTCTACGACTAACTATTCGCTTTAGTGATCATCAGATAGAAAGAACCTTCTGAGAATACTCATTAGGAAAGAAATTTATACGGTTGTTTTTTCCTCGATCAAATCTACTATACGAAACGAAGTTTATCGTATTCGCAATCTACCTGTCTTAAAAGATGGTAATACAAATTTAAAACATCCACAATAGAAATTATACCAAAATCAGACGTTTTATTATATTTACATTTACAAGAATATGAACAATGTGTTCATAGAAACTAGGTATTTTCATAATACATATGGACATATTATGTGGAAATTAAAAAAAAAAACACGAAATTTATCTTTATAATATAATAATAGGAATATTCATACACTAACCAAACACCTCAGGAGATGATTGCTGTTTCCTACACGATTCTTGGACAACCTATTCATTACGGTATATTGGATAGTGACAGTGGCAGACAACTAATTAGTCACGTTTATAAACAAAGTGATTTAGATTGTAAAAGCTTTGCCATATTCAATGTATTCAAATTTCCTGAAATACTAAAAATATCGATGGTAATCTGAAAATATGTCCTATCTTATTTTTCCATTATTTTTAAATAGAGATTTGATGCAACTGACCTCGCCTAATAGTACAAAAAATCCATAGTAAAAGAAATAATATAATACTACAAATCTCAAAAAATCGGTTTGCACTATTGTCAAAGTTTTTATTCTGTGCGCAATACATCTGCAATTATTGGTATTTAACGTTTCTTTTTATTAAGAATAAGAAAATTATTCTTTCATTATTAATAAACGAAAATAAAAAAGACGTGTTTTTTCTTCGAGCCATAATTAATTTAATAGAGACAAAATATAGTTTAAACTCTCCCCTGAAAAGGAGCCATTTTTAAGATAGGACACATGGCCATGCTAATAATTGACAATTATTACTCGTAAAAAAAATGAACTGTCAAAACAATCTTC
>JAPMAG010000668.1:0-12675 GCA_036584685.1 Rhyacophila sp. Rhy_31_5 | reverse complement strand
TACTTGTTTCCTTTCATTATGTGGCCGATGTACTCTCTTTTTTTATTTGAGTCACTTCTTCCCAACGCTTTTTCGTGCAATTCAGGAAATCTTTGTTTTGAAGATTATCTTCCCAAAATATCGTCAATATTTAGGTAAAGCATATTCTGGGTGCCTCTTTGTTTTTGTGGTAATGATTCGTATACTCGTATGTATCTTATGTATTCATTTACTAGATAATGTGCGTTTTATTACTATATTGGTAAGTTATTGATATGGATCTAGCTTTTTAAAGAACCATCATTCAATACAAACAAGAACACATATCTTCAATAGGCCACGCATTAATATTTTATAATAATAACATGATATGTTTGATATTAAAAATAAACAAACAACTTACAATTAAGATATTTTATTATTTTTTAAATTATTTCAACATTTTTTTTTTCATTTTTTGTTTGATATTTTTTTTCGATGTCTACCAATATTTTGGGCATCGGACATCGCAATATATGTTTAAATTTTCATTAGTCAACTTTTTTCGACACTTTAAAGGGAATAAAATATTTCTTTGAAGAGACATTTCCAAAATTAAGGTAACTAGCAATGTGCATTATATGTACATTTTGGCACCACATATCGCTGCAAATTTTTCTCCATGTTTAAAATCGTAAAATACAAACGTCGAAATAGGTTTACTAGTGAAAATTTAATCAATCTGCGTGACCTCCAAAATACCGGTCGACATTAGAAAATATCAAACAATAAAAATAAATGTTGAAATAATTTAAAAAAATAATAGAATATCTTAATTATAAGTGTGTTTAATTTTAATATAAAAAATATCATATTATTATTAAATTTTAAATATTTGTTTGTAGCCCACCAAGTGATTTCAGTTGGGCATCTCTGGCTTAGTTATTCTTTTTAGTAATACAGTTTTTATTAACTTCTTCGTTCAATTTTCTTTGCATTTTGTTCGTATTATGCAGTTAAGCAAGATTTTTTGATATTATGTCGGATAGTCAAATGGATGGTCTCCAAACAATGCGATGAAAAGCTATTATATACTCGAATAAGTAAATTGTTTGTTGCAAACTTTCGAATATTTAATACTTGTTATAAATGACTATTAGTCAAAGTACTAATTTATTGTAGATTTGTGTTCTCTGCTAGTCGACGCCAGACTAAGATGAATGAACACATTGGGTGCCGAATACTCCAGCAACCCCGACGTGATGATGCTGGGCATCCAGCGTCTGCCGCGGCCCGTCGCACAGGTGTGAGGCGGCACCAGGGTAGTCGTCGCCCGGGCGGGGGCGAGGGCCTGAGTGCGCGCGCACCCCCGTCGATCGATAGGCGCGCGCCTTCGACCCGGCGCCGCCGCGTCAACGCCCACCGACCGATCAACTCGCTAGACTCGCGACTTGCCTCTCGTCCCAATATCACGCGACCGACTTCCGATACTCCGCGAAAAATATCAATTCCAACTCAAATCAGTCATCAACATAATCCAAAATCGAGGTATATATCTGTCCAATTTGAGGATGGTTCAGTTCAGTGAATCGTTCCTTGTCTATTCTACGATAGCGTGAAAAATCGTTGTAGGGTAAACGTCAAAATTACGCCCTCCGAGCGCGACGTAAGTTTGTATGGTACTCGTTTCGACACGTTTGCTTCCCCGAACATATACGTTAGCGTAAATTTTACTGTGATTTGTGATTCAAACTATTCTCTTCGAAATGTGTTTCTTAAATTTGTAAATTACTGTGCTATGCATCTCTCAAAAACTTTCCAAAAACCTTTTATTATATTTTACACCGGTGAAAATTGAGTAAATCTTGGAAAAAATTAAATCTGTCTCATAATAAATAACGCTTTTATGGGCTGTTTTCAAAGTGTTTTTTTTATTGTAGTTTGTTTATCATGTATTACACTTATTTGTTATCATTTACATTGTGCATCACATGTTGCAAAATTACAATCTGATCACTTAAAAGTGAAATAATTCTGAAAAAATTATTGAATGGATGACTATAATGTCTAAAGATGCCCAGTGTTTAAGAATATTGGCATATTTTTAAGAGTTTTTATCGAGTCTACAGTGCCGAACGAGTGTGCGTGAAATTTGTTTCATCTTTCGCTGCGTCTTGAGCTTTGCGGGCAGTTTCTTAGCACCTTTTTCTTATCAATAGAGTTTATCCCGCGTGTGGTGTGACGGGTAAATGTGACGTTTTCCCGGGCGCTCGCCGCGCAGTGGCGCCACTTGCCATTCTCCGCTCGCTCGCACATATTTTCACTTTTCTCTCCCGGGAAATTCCCTAACGCCGCAATGTCGCCCGATTGTGGACCACCAATTTGGAAACCTATGCATTATTCAGATATTCACGAATTAATTATTATTGCCTGTTATGGAGACGCGACTGACATATCATTCCTACAACAGATTAACTTGTGTGGCAGATGTCATTTTCGGTTTAATAATTTTTAAAACTACCAGTTTTTTATGCAGACTTTATTACTGTGCCGCTAATTTTTATCAAAAATATTTCTCTTTGAATAAAAACAATATTATTGAAACACGCGACAAATACGAAAGCATCCTTAGCGTTCCCAAAGTCAATTTGACAATTTCGTAGGTTGCGATAATATTCTATTTTCTTTAATTACATATTTAGTTAGAGCATTTAAGATACGAGGGGTGTATTTCCAAAGTGAACTAATTCCACTTCAACATATTTTTGGCATGCCAAAAAAACGTTTACGGTGTTGTTATTACATATTATTTGTTATCTCCGTTGCAAATTGTAGTTTACACTACAAATGTATATTTTTAAAAAATATATAATATTGACACTGTAAATAGTTTTTTGGCTTTTGTTGTAGTGGAATAATTTCACTTTGGATATACAGCCCTCATATATGATGAATATCATTTCTAAAGTATAATTTTCTAAATATCTTTGTATTGCAAAGTAAAACAATGATTCATCTTGAAAATATAAAAGCATTTATAGTTTTTGAATAAAAAATGACAATTTATTTATAAATACGATTTAAGATATTTTTGATTCTTACTAAATAAAATCATACCGATCTACTCGTATATTTTTGGTTTTTCATACCCTCAAAGTTCAAATATAAAAAAATGATTAAAAAATATATTTTCGTTAACTTTCGAATTTATTCTATCAAGCCAATCAATTACATACGAGCACGCGTGTAAAAAATGACACTTCCACAGATACCTGAAATGATTTGGATATTTAAATGTAATCAAATAAGTCATATATCTATTAAATTATTAATACATAATTTAGCATTTCGGCGAGTGAGTTTTTATGCAATAAACTATAATTAGTAGACAGTGAGTTTATTTCAATTCTAATCTTTTATTCTTACAATACCATACAGAATACAGTATCGTATACGCTATTCGAATAGTAGTATATTTTTATTGAATTTGACAACGTCTGAACATTTATTTACGAGTACATTAGGCGCGCTGTGCGCCTGTATTGCTTTGGAACTATATTATAGTCGTTGCATCTATACTCGTCAAAAGGTTAATATTATCATTACGGCTCTTGATTAATTAAAATTGTAGATTTATATAGTTATCATAGGCTATGTTTCTTTCAATAAATTCTTAATCCAAAAAAGAACGCGAATAATGATATCATTGAAATGTGTCTGTGAGAACGCTAATTTGTACAGTAAATAAACCTCAAGTTTATTTTTCTTTGAGATACATTAAAAATTCTATTACATTTGTTTTTTTTTTTTTATTATTCAAGTGTTGTTTTTTTGTATTGTAGTGCTATGAATGTAAACAAAACAAGAAGTGATTTTTTGTTATTCTATTGAAAGTAGTAGAATCAGTGATTAAATAGCCGGTGCTTTATCGTGGGTATGAAAATATAGAAACTGCCTCTGAAGTACGCTTTTGAAGACATTTGAATGGAGAGGTGATACTAACTGCTAGAAGAGGCGGGGTGAGCTATGCGCATCTTGGATACTCGTCACCCGGACTACATCACTCGAAGCTTATGAAGGACAATAGGTTAGAAAGATTCCCATTTCTCTTAATGCCATTGAGTACGCTATTTTCTTATTTTTCGCCGTGGGCTTTGCTTTGTCGTCATTAATTTTCGTGATCAAAATTATTTTTTCATTTTTTTTTCATTCATGATTTGATTTTCATGAACACGAAATGTAAAAAATGCAGTGGACGTTTACTTTTGCCATCATAAAAAATAAATACAGCTTGGACGCATTTTTATCATCACACACAACTTGAGAATTTAAAGTCAAACAACGCCATCTACAAAAGTACAAATTTACAGGAGAGCCAAAAAACTTTTTTTTTATTTTCATGGAATTCAACAAAAAAGATGTTTATCTAAGACCTAATGTTTAGATGTTTTAACTTGTTGTAGTTTGATAATTTGATTGTTCTTGTGTCAAGAACGCTAACGGTTTATAGTCTTTTTATATTAAACAAAGGCAATTTTATGTGATGAACGTTAAACTTTACAAACGATTTAAGAAAAAATAGAAAATATTGACATACCGTTGTGTGATTATTATGTAGCCAATAACGTTAAATAATATTATCACAAATTTAAGAAACGCTTTTTTTGTAGATAACGTTGTCTGACTTTAAGCCTTCGACATTTGATTTTTCCATTGTGAAATTTGAGTGACTTTACAAGCTTGCAAATGAAGTATTAAGATGCCTACTTCTTCGATATGTTTGGTGAGATATTTAAAAAAGCTTTATAGCAATGCATCATAATATATATATATACTCGACATTGTAGTAGATATATATCATCCATTGGCTCATGCGAAGTGAAGCCATTCTGTTTTTTTATCATGACAGAATAAAGTTCGTCGAAGGGGATCTAATTAAATGAAATCGTGTCACGAAGAGTGAAACCTGCCAAGTGAGAGCTAATAACTTAAGAGACATGTTTAATAAAACTTGATTGAATTATTGTTCATTCGTTTATTTATAAAGCAGTCACTAAGTTAACTGAAATCGTATTAGGTATCAATGTAGGAGAAGCGTTGCATGCTTCTGTGGCTAAGCATGCAATGTTTAAAAATACTCCTTTTCGCATTTTTCCTTTTTTTATTTTTGTTGCTAAAAGATGTATGTCATTTTGCCACTTTCTTTATGAAAACTCAAAATTAATACAAATCTTTGTAATTTTTTGACGAATTAATTTTATTTTTTGTCAAATATTCGTAGTAAATAAAATAACATATTGAAACAGAAGCATAGTTTCAATACTCATTTCCACAACACATGAACTTCAAATTGAAAATCAAAACTAGTTTCCTGTTACTACATTTTCAATTATTCTTTAAATGAAATGGAATATGAAAAAAAAATGTTTACACATACGTTTCCATATGACTTAAGAAGAATTCAAACTTAAAAATCAAAATAATATAAAAATTTGCGACCACATATATTATATTTTTGAATGTACTAATGCAGGGGTCTTCAAACTGTGACCTCCATATCAATATTGGCCTGGAAGGTTGGCTTTTTGTTCATAATAATACAAAATAGTAATCAAGCGTTTTTATGTACTAAAAACAATCCCCTTAACCTGTCCAGGAGTATGGACGTACATATGTGTCCGCTCAAAATTCGCTTTGAATACTTGTATACACGTATATGCGCATCAACCAGCAAGCAATAATATAATCGTATATACTATTTATGCATCAAGTAAACATTATACAACAATAGTATTGCATACATTTAATAAAATTAAAGCTAGATCAATAAAAAAACTTTCACACAATTGTGCAACCGTGATTTAAAACTCACTTTAGGTTTAATATATATAACTATGCTTATACAGTAGTATTTAAAATTATAATAATAATTTATGTGATATCTTAATTTTCAGGTATGGGCCAGTTTTGTACATAAACATTCTCATGAAATATATTTAACTTAATATTTTAACGTGTTAGAAATTTTGTAAATAAAAAAAAGCCTGCCTCTGGAAAAGTTTGTATATGCATAAAATAATGCGCTAGAAATATATAACTGCCATTTAAATATAGCATCTATAAAATAAACTTCAATTATATAAACAAATTACGCTCTTATTAGTAGTATTCTAAGGTTGTAGTAGTTTTTTTTCATGCTTTATTGCTGGCTGTGTTAATAATTTATTTCCTCAAATTTCACCAAATGATAAATATACAGACTCAAGTCTTCTGTCATTGCCAATGTAAGCGGTTTACGAAGAATAAAATCATTCAGAACATTATGAACACCCGTGGCTTAAATTGCCATACGCATATGTTTTTACTTATTCGTCAGTATCAGAATGAATGGATTATTGTTATAATAAAATACTATTCGTAGTTTTCACTTACATTTTTAATAAATTTGTGTTCTCCCGCTGTTTACAAATTTTAATCTATCCAGAGTATGGACACGCAAATGCGTCCGCTCAAAATTCGCTTTGAAGAAATATAGACGTATATGTACGTGAAGTACCAAGCAAAAAATACTCGTATATATAATTTATGCATCAAATAAACATTATACAACAATAGCATTGCGTACATTTAATAAAATTCAAATTTATAGCCAGATTAATGAAAAAAACTTTCATCCAATTTTGCAACCGTAATAAGAAAACTCCTCACTCATTATTATCGTTTCTAAGAAAATTTATTTAAACGCGAAATTGCCTAGAATTGATTTTTAAAAATTCTAACAGTGTGACTTTTTCAATTTCACAAATCGATGCAGATAATTATATTCGTTAAACTTATATGTGCTGGATCAAATATTTAAGAAAATATCCACCTTAAAAATCGCTGTCAAGTTGCTATGTACTTAAATTGTAAGTGACGACAAACAAAAACCTCAAGAAAGTATTTTGAATCCACTGAAAAATCTTATCATATTTGGACTGCGATTAAGCCTTTTTAACTTATCCAAGAGTATGGACTCGTATTTGTGTTCGGTCAAAATTTGATTTGAAGAAGTATAGATGTATATGTACGAGTACGTCAAGCACCAAGCAATAGTCGTATATATTATGTATGCATCAAATAAACATTATAAAATAGTGTTGCATACATTTAATATAATTCGATATTTAATACTAGATTAATTAAAAAGCTTTTACCCAATTGTGCTAGTGAAATGAAAAAAACTCGCCCCCGGTGAGATTAACTGTTCCAAGTCACTATTATCATTTCTAAAAAAATTCTTTGGACGCGAAATTATTTAGAATCGATTTAAAAAACTTCTCACAGTGTGACTTTTTCAATTTCACGAATCAATGCGGATATCTATTTTTTTGACACAGTGTACAAAACGTTTTATTATATTCGTTAAACTTATATCTGCTGGATCAAATATTTATTATAAAAAATCACTATCGAGTTGATATATACTGAGATTTTTAGTGACAAACATAAACCTTAAGAAAGTATTTTTAATCTATGTACATAAAACGCTTCTTACATTTGGATGGCGATTAAACCCTTTTAATCTTTTCATCGATTTTTTTTTCGTTGATAACATACTCGTATATCACCGCTTGCTATATTTGTTATTTTGTTACATGTTTTCAATAACCGTGTACGTTTTAAAATAATCATGAATTCAGCCGGTTTTTGATACGCTATTATATATTTACCTATCGGCAAAATGTTTGCCGCCTCTGTCTTAACACCGAAGCTCTTTTCACTTCTTGAAATATTACGTAATGTCTGATTTGGTAACGTTGGTTGTCATAAACACGAATAAGGGAAAGAAATGAACAAAAAGTGCGGTAACCCCCCATTTTAGTGTAATAATAATAATTCATAAAATGGGCGTGTCGGCTTTGCAAAACGACTGACATAACATTTTTGCGTTTCAGTATTGAAGAAACTGGCCTTTATTCTACGGAAGAAACTTATGTTCACAAAATGAGTACAAATCATAGGTACATGCTAGTAAAATATCGACTTGTGGGTTATTGAAGTTCACCTTTGTGAAGGTCGTGAGTTTACAAGAACCACCCACAAAATATAGCTTATGATTATAGCTCGAAATTTCACGGTGTATATATAATACTTGGAGATATTATACCTTGACAGGTTACAAAAAAAATCGTTACTTCGATGTCATATTACGATAATTGATGAGTATTATTACTTTCGTCAAAAAATATTCGACAGTATTAAAGTTAAATTGTCGTTGATTATTTTTAAGTTTTGTATCGATTTAATGACTATAATATTGAGAAAAAAAATGTATTCAAATGTACTGTTTTATAACATAAACTCCCTGTTTTTTAATTTATATATATATATCGACCGTGTTTAGGTAAAAGGGAGTAATCCTTAAAGAACAAATATTCTACAAACTTGAAGTGCATGATGACCAATAAATTGGTGTTTCATTTTTTTGATCTGATGATTAAGAACGTTATTAAAGAAAAATCATAAAAATTGACGTTTAATGCTTTTATCTTTCCATACAAACTTAGTAGATCGTTCTTTTTTCAAAATCTGAAGTGGAATTTCGATAATATTTCAGCATGTTTGGCTTAATTACTTTTAACAGATAGTGTATTTAGTTGTATACATTGTGATTCTCTGATAAAACCACTTTTCAAAAAACTGAGGGTTACACTCTTTTAACTAAACAGTGTCAATATGTTTTTAATTAATTTGAAAAAATAATAATGTTTCTTTCTGTTCAACGGTACACGTATTTAGTTTATTATAATAGTTTCTATTAATCTTAATACATTTTGAAGATAAATATGAAGTAAATACTCGTATGCCTTTCTCTATTTAGGTTTTAGACGACCTAAACATATGTATAGATATTGAATTAGTCATTTATTTCATGTTTAGAATCGTTATTTTCCTTTAGGGGTTGTCCATAATACACGTAACGCTCTTGACGGGTAGGGATAGTTGACCACCATCATCTACATGGCATTACAAGGGGGAGCGTGGGTTAATTTTTATTGCTACGTTATACTTTTCCCTCTCAAAATGTGGATAAAAGTTAACAGTAAATTGCATTCCTATTTAATGTGAAAGCTACGTAACTTTTGAGAGGAGTGAAAGAGAAAGGAGTCACGTGTCTACGTAGTGTTACATAGAGGGACGGAGAGAGGATAAAAAAATGTAAGAACTAACGTTACGTGGTTTTTGGACGACCCTTATACTCGTATATATAATTTTCTAAGAATCTAGTATACGTATTTTGTGACATCAACATATTACTTGTATTAAAATATAGTTAATCGTAAAATATATAAAACGCCATATCAGCGGTGTTCAACTCGTGACCCGTGACCGGTTTGCGACCTTAGAAAAACATAAAGTTTTAGGCTGATAACATATTATATTTGTAACCATAGATAAAAATATCAAATGCCGGCTACTAATACCCAAATACAAACTAGTTTTATGTTGCTCTATTTTTTTCTTAAGAGTGTTTTATTTTTTATTTTATGACTCATATTGTATTTTTTGTGTGTAGCCCAAGACGACTTTTAATATTTCAACGCGGTCCTACCATCAAAATATTAAACCTGCCTGCTTTAGTTTTATTTTAGTAATTTATAATAGCGTCTATTTTATAGGTAAAATTGTTGAAAATTTTCCAATAAACGATATCGATTATACTGTCAAAACAAATTTTAGAATAATTACAAAACATCTTTGTTTTATACAAAGACTTTGAATCAAAGACGGCTCTCTATTAAATCCTTAAGTTCAAAAAATACTCGTCATTGTTATACAAATGTGTCAACCGAACAAACAATTTTAACTAACCTATTAAAATACCCGTATATTCAGGAAAATTGTTTTTGCCTAAATATTTTATCTACTCTGGGAAGTCCACAATTGTGTACTTGTTTCATGACTCCAACGTTTTATCTGTATCGTTAACATGTACTTCAAAAAATATATTATTAAACCATTTTACTTCACCACCAAATCTAATTTGTACAACGTGAAACTATTTCAGCATTTTTTAAGGCTAATTACTGTCAGCCATTTGATCCACGCGTCCACCAGTCGCCTTTTTTAAGCTAGTAGATATCGCGTTCGCCTAGCAAGTGGGTGTCACGTGTTCAAGGCTCGTGTCAGATATTAAAAAAATCAAATGTTTATTCATTTCTATTATAGCCAGGGCACAAACCCGAAGCGGTTGAGCTAATAATTGACAATTATTATTCGTGGAAAACTATCAAATCAATCTTTACATTGTGGAGATCCATATGCTTCCTTTCAGAGCTTATATGGTTAAAAGAAAAAAAGTTTAATCCACTCTTCACGCATTTTTCACGTTCAAACATACAGCCTTAAAATTATAAATATACATTTACCATATCTATTCTGAACGCGATTTTCATCACTGTTATACGTACTCGTGTCTATACTGGTCATCAAATTAGAGTCTGTATATGATACGTGATTTTCATTACTTCTATTCGTACTTAGTGACTATATCGGTTATAAAATTAAAGACTGTATGTGGTACGTGATTTTCATCACTATTTTACCCACTCGTGTCTATACTAGTCGCGAAATTAGAGACTATATGTGATACATGATTTTCATCACTTTTATACGTACTTGTGTCTATCTATACTGGTCATGAAATTGGAGACTATGTGTGATACATGATTTTCATCACTATTATCCGTACTTAGCGTTTATACTTATCATGAAATATCTACCCTGATACCGAGCATATTAATCTTCACAGTGTGGAGATTGCCTTGATAGATATTTTACAAATAATCTTTTTCAACCGTGTCGCGTTGTTTTGCCTCCATTTGTTCCTGTTACCTGCCAGTCTTATATTCTCTCATGTCATTCCGGCATTCCGTGATAACGCTGGATTATATGGAGATTATTCATCGGCTTACCAGAACGGCGGAATCCGATTGGCTTGAAGAAGAAGCATGTATAGTTATGATGCGATTCAGGCGTTTTCAACGCGTGTCCAATCCAAGTCCAACGTCTTATCTTCACTTTTGGTGTTACAAGGGGCTAAATGGTCCGGTCTCCTATCTCGTCATTTTGCATATATTTGTACCACCACACCTCCATAATTCGCCACATGCATATGTTATTAGCGCTCAGAATGCGATTATTTTAAGACTTTGTAAGGCGTCATGATTCGCTACTATGGAGCGTTAAAAAGACGGAATGTGGTTTAGACCAAGTACAGCCACGAGTCTCAGATATTTCTCATAAAGTAAAAAGTTGCTCCGGCAATTCGCAAGGATAATAACTGTCAATTATTAACCCAATCAATTTCGCGCATGATCCATTTTCAGATTGTCCACTCACAGCTACGGAATTAGAACAGGCAACCCTCGGATTGATATGCGGATTATTTGAAATAATTTAACTATGACAATACATATTTAACCGATTAATTCTAGAAACGAGTTAACTCGCACAACTTAAAACGTAGTATGCTAGATCAATTTTAATATTTTGGACGATTTTAAATATGAAAACGCAGAGATATGACTATAATATGATCATTAAAAACAAACTCACGACAAAAAAACATTCAATATACCCTTAAAAGAAATATAAGCATTTATTTTTTATTTAAAATTGACAGCTTGCTAGGTTGTCACATGATGTCTGGCACAGAAAGGGTTAAGTCATTTAAGTGAATTCCATGTATATGAATTAAATACGACACATAAGTTGACCGATTAAAATTATTCTCAATAATATACACATAAAATTGATGCACGCATATCCTGTCGCGGTCTAATTTTTCCTTTATGTAGATTGAAATAAATAATGGTGGACGCACGCGCTCGTTCTGACGCAGGCAGAGTTTTATAATTCGCAGACAAAGGATTTAAGGGGGATGCCAAGATTGCGACGACATTTAAACCACATTGTCGGGGGACGAATGCTTTGTCCCTTACAATTTCGCGAAACAATCGGATCGTATTTACTTTAATTCCTCTTTTTTCGTCCCTTCCTTTTCATTTCGCTTTGACGGCGTACCCGTTTTGATTATTCTACATTTTATTATGGAACACAAATAAAAGCCTCCAAGATTTTAGCTCTGGAATATTTCAAGCTTGATTTATGTTTTATTAATTGAACTGGCATTTCATGCTACAATGGATTTTATTGTATGAAACAAATTTATGATAATTCGGCAATTTCGCTTTCTACACTAACTTCTGAAATTTTAACTCATCCTCATACAGAATTACCCTATCTTTTATTACATATATCGATCTTTTGTAATTATGAACTTAATATATTGGAAAATTTCGGATATTGATGATGATCTGGTAATATGTCCTTTCTTAAAAATGGCTACTTTTCAGGGGAGAGCTTAAACTATACTTTAGCTTAAATATAAGCATTCAAACTTCAAGAAAAAACACGTATTTTCTATTTTTATTTTTTGATAATGAAAGAAAAACTTATCCATATATATAAAAACGAATGTCTGTTTGTTTCAAGCCTTTGATTGGTCTAAAACATTTTTCAATTCTAGCGTAGGATTGGTCGAAAATATCTTTGTTTTTCTCTTAGCAACGACTGAATCAACATAACCAACAAGCGTCAGAAAAGAATTTCACATTAGTTTAAAGATTTGACAGATCGTTTGAAAATGGAAGACGGCAAGTTACATATATG
>JAPMAG010000666.1:0-14334 GCA_036584685.1 Rhyacophila sp. Rhy_31_5 | reverse complement strand
TATAGAATTAACTCGTTTCTGGCATTTAACCGGTTAAGTACCAGAAACGAGTTAACTCGTACAACTTAAAACGAAATTTTCTATACAAATTTGGATGGTTTTGATGATTTTAAATAAAAAATTGCAGAGATGTGATTATAATATAGTCATTTAAAACAAAGTCGTGTTAAAGAAACATTTAATATACTTTTGAAAAAGATATTTAGGTTATACTTTTGCTTAAAACTTCATAGTTTATCAGGTTGTGAAATTATGTTCGGCACGGGAAAGGTCAAATGGAATTTATCATATATATACTTTTTGAGAGGGAAAAGTGTTACGTAACAATAAAAATAATCCACCTTCCCCCTTGTAACCCCGTGTAGACGTTGGTGGTCACCCGTCACTCCCCCTCAAGAGAGTTACGTGGTTTATGGACGACCCTTATGTACGAGTATGTAGTTGAAGTATAGACTAAATACAACCCCATACTCAATAGAATGTATTGTATTCAGAAGGTGATGTATTTCATATTACTCTGCACAGGAAGTATAAGGAATATAGCTAATCTTGTTTTACCAAATGATAGAGTGTGCGAAATTCTACCAAACTGAGTAAAAACGGTCATATTTTGCCATAATGCCTTTTGCCAGTATACTAACCATATAATTGTAGCCGTTAATTTTCAGGGTACATTATAGAATATCATATCATTCAATTACTATTAATCCCTAAAACTAATAGATTTTTCTTAAAATTTCATGCCTTTAATATCATAATATCACACTCTCAACAGATGATTGATTGCTCGAAGTGCAAAAGCAATGATTGAGATGTGTTTGTAACAGTTTTTTTGGTGTCTGATTTTTATTTCATAAATAATACAAAAACGTAAGATAAACGTGAATACTGGTGGTAATAAAATATTCGTTTTCTTCAAGTATTACTGCCGAATAAAAATAAACACTTGCGCTTACCGGGGATAGCTCCTAAGGCCGGGGTACAGATAATTGGCCGTAACCTAGATTTACCTGATCGAACAGTGTCGATGACTTTACTATTTATTCAAAAAGATAATACCAGATTATTCAAGCGACTCTAATAACCACAGTGTTATAAAAAAACTTAGTAAATATTTTATAATACTTATTAAAGATTCTTTGTTATGTATATTATGTGCTTATAAGAGTAATACAGAGAAGTGCAGTGGTAGGGTAGATGATTGTAATTATAATTAAATAAACAATGAATTCCAATTTGCAATAGAGATAACAAAACATACGTAATATCGGCACCGTAAACAGTTTTTTTTTGCATTTGCCACAAATTTGTTGAAGTGGAATATGTTCACTTTGGAAATACACTCCTTATATAGTCGCGTGTAAAATAGTTTTCTGCATTTTGTCACTACGTATGCTTTTGGCAACGAGGTGTATCAACGAATGATATCCTTAATTGATGATAGAACTATACTCGTAAAATTAACTCCTCGTTTGCTGTGGAATAAATGTTCAATTTTATATGGTACACTCAGTTTTGGAATACATTTTATAATTAGCTAAAATACTATAATAATATATGTACTTTACCTATTGTATCGATCACTAAATGCCCTTAGATTTTTATTTTTGATAAAGTATTTAAAACTTTTCAATAGAATTTTACAATTATTGCACAATTGATTTGGTTTGTGGTAGCAGAATTCGCAATGTCATTCGATTTTCTATGCAATAATTTATTTTCGGTATGAAAGTGTTCGAAGACTTCCTAGTTTGTATTTACGACTATAAAGAACTTAAAAACAAAGTTAGTTGACAACTACTACCAGACAGATAGATAACAATTATTACCTGATTTTATTTAAAAAACTAATTTAAAACCTCGAAATGTTTTAGCTTTGCTAAGTTTGTTAAAAACCTTGGATATTTCCAAGTTTTCTTAATATAATCACAGCTTCAGTAAAAATTATCAAACATGTGCCGAGTTTCAGAGTTTTTCTTGGAATCACGTGGCTTTCAGCACGGTCGGATAAGAGCGAATGATTCTAGCCGTTGAACGGGTACAAGCGAAAAGCCGTTGGGAAAGGTCCGGGAATTAAAACGCCCACAAACATTGAACAGATTCAATCAATATTATAAGTACTCATTGTCACGTGACTATCTGTTTTCTAGTTATTTTATTATGGGGCCGCCCCCGCAAGTCTGTAAATTTATTATGATTTATTTGATCCCCTTGTTTGTAAAGATATAAAACGGTAATATATATTTTTATATTTTTTATATGTTTCTGTTATTGAAAATATTTTTTTTTATTTATCACATTGATATTTAAGCTCATTCGCGAGCTACGTATATTTTAAATTTTCACACTTTTCTATGCAATTTTGTTATATCGACCCTGTTTAGGTAAAGGGCTTTTATTTGATAATCACAATATACACAACTAAATATTTGTTCTGTCAAAAGGAAGTAAGCCAAAAATGCTGAATTATTATCGGAATTCAGCTTTAGATTTCGAAAAAAGGACGATCTACTAAAATTGTATGGAAAGTTAAAAACCATTAAACATCAATTTTACTGATTTTTTAAAAATATTTTTCTTAATTATCAGATTTATTGGTCATCATGAACGTCAAGTTTGTGTTAATGTAACTTTGACTAAAAATCATCAAAACACGTTTTTTGTGCCTCCTGTAAAATTTGTTCTGTGAGGGTTACTCATTTTTACCTAAACACGCTCGATATACTTACAAAAAACGTGGTATACCAATAATTCGTACTTTTGTCATCATTGAACGAAATGAAATGCAACAATCCGGTAGTCAGTTGTGTTAAATTCTACTCTAAATGATTTACAAAGTTTTACATAATTTAATAAATAAAAACAATATATTTACTCCATTGTATAAGGTTTAGAATTCAAAGAGTTACTGTACGATACGTACATGAACGCCAAGAGAATACCACGTTATGAGAACTGAAGCACTCAACGTGTTAAAGCTTTTGACGAATACCACGTAAAAAAAAGATTAAAAAAGCTTGTCTTTTGTGATAATTTGCGTGGCATGTATACTTTCATTCACTTTTTAAGACAAACGCATTTGGGTTAACAGTATAAAACAGTTACCATATTATGTAATACAAAATCGATAAATTTCTAAGGCTTTTACAACATAAAATGATCATTTTAATGAAGGATTATATATTATTAATTTATACGCACCCGCGACGACAGTTCATCATGTATTCTTGCGATTGAAACGAGTAATAGTTATGTTAAATGACGCTACTGTTTCTCCTGGCTCGATTACGTAACGTATAATATACGCCATATTATTTCATATAATACAGTCATATTATGACTGTGAAATGTGTTTCATTTACCTCTGCTTTACAGGAAACCATAAAGACATACCTTTCAAGTAACCAGTGTTGCACATTTTTAAACATATGAAACATATAAAAAATATCTACTTATTTTTATATAAAAGTTGGTATTTTCTGCTCCTGAATAATATTTAAAATGTAAATAGTAATATATGTAATAAAAAGTATCTCGAAATTCCCAAAAAGTTATACACGTTTTTCGACTGTAATGGATCGATTCGCTTCTGAAAGATGCTTGTTAGTAAACGAAATAAAATGAAAAAGAATTGCCGTGGTTTTTTTCTATTTTATGTGTATTTTTCGGATTTTTAAATTAGTATCATACAACCATGTTCGACTTCACGATTTTCATAAATATTTGCAAACATCTTAAACCATTAAACCATAAATAAAGTATGATGTTAAACTGATTGATCTAAAAAACGTTGAAAAAGCTTTATTAAATTCTTCACTACGCAATATGAGCCATTGATAAAATCGTTGATTATTTTACAAATGTTTTACTCGTGTTTTGTTTAAATGCGAATAAATTTAATTTTACAATAATATTTTCTACCTCCAAAAGTTTCTGACGCCTGACATGCAATATCCACCGTGACTATTTCAGGTCTGCATTCGCTAAATGGACGTGACTCGTCGGTAGTGTCACGTGTGGAAACCGACGCCGACACTTCTCAATTATTCCCGACGCAGTGATTTTTAATTTTGCCGTAAAGTCTATTTCGGAAATCACCGCACCGGATACAGCTCACGGATGCAGCTGGTCTGCAAATGTCCTGACGACATTGGATCACGAAATGGTCTATTTGTGTTTTGTGGCGGTGATAAAACTGGGTTATTGGCCATTTAAATAGACCCCCAAAAATCGATTTGCCATGCTCCGTAAATTCCATTTTCATTTTCAGAAAATTTATCGAGCGCGTGAAATGTACCAATAGTTCTCGGTTATTATTCTTAATGGTTTTGAGACACATTCCTCTGAAAATAGATACGATTAAACAATGATTTTTGATGTTATATGATGCAACTACAAACATCAAATAAATGAATAGTTCAATAAACAATATATTACACAAAAATGATATACTAATAACCGTTTTGTGTTTTTTTACTTTTCAACCAGAGCACGCGTATATGTGCTCTATATATATTGAAATAATAACACGGTTTTTATATATTTTACCAGAAATATATATTAATTTCAAGACGGTTTCATCTGTTACACCATTTTCAAACGATAACTAATAATGATTTCAGTATAGGGAAAGGAAAAAGTGTATACATAGAGCGTACATTTAACTTTTTATTATCGGTTGAAAAGCTATAACACGACAAGTCTAGGGTTCAATTATTGTAACTGGCAAAATTTGCACATGTATTTTTTTCAATAACTGACAATTATTACGTGTAAAAAATCTATCAAAGCAATCTTATCATAGTTTTAATCATTTTTTGATTACCGATGTTATTAAATGTGTACAGCATGCGAAAAAATACTATATAATAAAAAACCAGTCAGTTTTGTCCATTTAATTAGATGCTCTACCCAGTGCCGTAGCTAGACATTTTGAGGCCTCATGGAAAATTTATGTAAGGTATGATTTTTAGAAAATGATAAAAAATAAAATTATACTTATGTAGTATATACCGTTATTTACATAAAACTATAAACATAATAAATTTATAAGAAAATAATTTTTTGAGACATGATTCATCAGTCGTTGGCTTAAGGCGCCAAGAAATTGAGACATTAACGTATAACTCATTTTTATTATAATCGTTGGACATTGGATATTAGTTATCTATCGTAACTGTGGTGCAGAACTATACTACCTTACATTGGGAATTTTTACAGGAGAGCTGTTTGAAATATTAGAATACATAGATTTTTGTGACTAACCTTGCTAAAACTTTTCTTTTTACATTTTTTTAGTAGATACGTATACTTGGAATACTCTGCATGCTATGTACAGGTATGGGATACATCTATCTTAGTAGGAAATGCAATTTTACTTGACATCAAATATTAAGTGTAGACAAACCCTGATCAGCGATGGCCCTCATGCTTTGTATGAGTTTGCTATGAGACAGCTACGCCACTGGCTCCACATTATTTAGTGATCCCGGAATAATAAGAGATCACGCATGTCGTTCTTTGCGAGATGTACATTTATAAACAGTGCGTTTTATCATTCAATATTCAATATCAGAAATAGATCGCATATTACACAATTAATATATTTTTATTGTTCGCTCAAGTTCGTCGAGTCGGTATATAAATTGCTAATACGCACACGTTTATTTAAAAATATTACAAAAACAATGTTATTGACAATCTATATTTATAAAGTTTTCTCTTAAGGCATATTGTGAAAGCAATTTGTTCCTAGACTAAGGTAAATAAATATCTCAATACTGTGTGCTCTTCAAAGTTATGTGAAGAGATGACCTTTTGTTGATAAAAGGTATTGTGGAAAATTGATAATGCTGCATTATTGTTTTACAATAGAGCCAACACGGCATCTCCGTAAATACGTAAATACTACATAGAACCCTGTAGTTTGCTCAAACAATGAAATTGTAATAGATATTTTTAGCCTTTATTTATTGCGGAAAATGATTGTTCATTTTATATATCGACCGCGCTTAGGCAAAAAGGATTAAGCCTCATAGAACAAATTTTACATGAGACATACGTTTAACAAATAAAACGTTGTACATATAATGATTTTTAATCAAAATCACATTAACACAAACTTAAAGTGCATGATGGACCAATAAATCGGTGTTTTATTTTCCTAATCTAAAAATAAAAAAATAATAAACCAAAAAAATCATTAAAATTGAGGGTTAATGCTTTTTTCCTATCTACACAAACTCAGTAGGTCGTTCTTTTTTCAAAAGCTAAAGCTGAATTTCGATAATAATTCGGCATTTTCGGCTTATTTCCTTTGGACAGAACATTCTCAGATTAAAGCAATATTCAATAAACTGAGGGATAAACCTTTTTGCCTAAACAGGGTCGATATATATGTATGTATATACGTTCGCTTTATTTTTATATAGAAAAATATGACATATGTAGGGAGTTTTATTAAAAGATCATTAAGTCTGATATTTCTATTGAATCTATTCAAATTTAATGATTCAAACCTATTTTATCGTTCAAATAAAATAGACGATCTCTTGTTTATAAATTTTTAAATTCTGATAATATAACTAAATTTCGGGTTTGTAGTATAACTGTGAACCTACGAGTATATGGATGTAAAATTTGCTGCCTGACAAAGATAAGTTAATCCAAGTGTTTAAAAATAAGATGCTCCGACAAAATATATTGTACTTCGACAAGTTAAAGAAAATATCACATTTGTACCCATTTTAGCGGAGAACTCTTCGAATATAGATAATGTTTTGAAAGCAAGAGTATGTGGATAAACGCTTGATGTATGGTGCAATGAATCTAGAACACTCATGAAGGTGTTTGAAGGAATGTCCCCGTAAGAGATGGGCGAATAACATCAAAAGAGATTTTTTAAGCTCGAACGAGTGACAGCAGAGAGCGGGGAGACGAGTGTGCAGTCAGTCGGCCACATACTTAAATAGATTGTTTCACTATATATATTTCTATATACGCTCCAATATAGAGCATATGGGATCTTCATAGTATGAAGATTTTCTTCATAGTATGAACATTAATTTTTACGAGTTGTTAATTATTAGCTCAACCGTTTCGGTTTCGTGTCCTGAGTTGAATAAACATTTGTAAAATTTGCAACCAGCACGGGCCTCAAATCCATGATCGTCGGCTCGTGAGTCGGATCACCATCCATTCACCCACGACGGCGACTATTTAATATTGTTTCAGTATATAATATAATAGTATTTATTTCATTTTACAATAAATCTAAAGGCATACAAATTTTCTTACTATTAGTACTTGTAAGCAACGTTCCCTCTAAGGTGTGCGCGTGTGCGGCCGCACACATGTTTTTTATATTTCGCACACATCTCGAAGAAAGGAACTTGGAACCATATTTTCGTTTTGCGCAATTATATATTTTATGATGGTTTCTCAGGTTCCTCTCTCTGAGATGAGTGTGCGGAACATAGAAACACTATATACTTATTCGTTTTATGCTGCGTATTTCGAATAAATTATTATTATTATTCCAATCGCATCTTTTTCTTCCGCACATGTAAGTTGATGGGCCGCACACAAAATGAAAAAAATAAGTTAAGAACATCGCTAATAAGTACATATAACTCTGATAATTCATATTTTAATATTCAAGTATATAAATATTCGCTTTATTATCGTGGTTGTCATTTTGGTTCATTGTGATGAACAATACATAGCTAGGTTTTTCTAGAAAATATAATTTTTAATTCCCTCTTTGTATCGTTGGTCTTCAATATACTCACATTTTAGACGTGTTTTTATTAATGTGTTAAAATCTTCATAAAAGCTTTTAGGTTTATCAAATTCCTATCTTTACTCGTTGAAAATCACCCTAAATTGTCTTTATATAATTGTTATTCTTTTAAAATAACCATTATTACGCTACGAGAATATTTACCTCGAGTCTTGCTCTGTTATAGGTGGAACATCCTTATTGTGCAGTGAAGCGGAATTTCCTTCCCTCATTATTGTAGCCATGGTCAATTATGGACGCCGAGCGAGGCTATTGGAAAACCATTTTGATCGCAATGAGGCACTTGGTTGCATTTAAGCATTGGTTTTCCAAATTATACAGCTCGGTTTATTATTTGAATCGCTCTGCATTCGCGTCCATTATTTCACGATTTCTCAATGGCCGTGTCGCGGAAAACGTTTGTAAGTTGTTTAATACTGTGGAAATCTTTGAACACCTAAACATCGAGCCTGACATAATTTTTATTATTTTCATGAATTTGGTATTTATATATTTAAAATATCCAAATATTAATATAAGTATTTGTATACCGTAATATCACAACTAAAATATATACTCGTAATTTACACATTAATAATTCATACAGTATCATATCGAGCGTGTTTAGGTAGAAGGGATTAGCCATCACAGAACAAATTTTACAGGAGGCAGAAAAACGTTTTTTAAAGATTTTTAGTCAAATACAAACTTGAAGTGCACGATGATCAATAAATTTGTGCTTTATTTTCCTGTTCTGATAATTAAAAAGTTATTGAAGGAAAATCATTAAAATTGAGGCTTTGTGCTTTTTTCCTTTCACACAAACTTAGTCACAAAGTCGTTCTTTTTTTAAAATCTAAAACTGTTTTTTTTTTTGCTTAATTGCTTTGACAGAACGTGTATTTATTTGGGTAGGTTTTGATTCTTAAATAAAACCACTTTTCAAAAAACTGAGGGTTAAACCCCTTTGCTTAAACAGGGTCGATATATAACATAATTATTACACTTGGCCTGCTTTTGACCATTCAAAAATATTGTGCTCTGTGATTTCTATATAATACATACTAAATATAATAAAATAATCTACAATATGACTAATTCTGGAAATGTTTCAAGCCAACTACGGTCGTCTGGAATCTAGACTAGAATCTATATCAAGTGTGGCCAACACAAGGTGCATTGCATCCTTGTGACTACAATATTACTATTAAGTCCAACTATGAACATAAAAAAGTAGAAAAGTGTTCGAGCTGTATAGCGCATCTGAACTCGTGTGTGAAAAAAATTACGTATGTTAAATAAAATGTTGGCCATCCTTGCCTGTTAGATAAATCTGATTCATGCCTATATTAACGCGACTGGATGTTTAAAGATTAAAGCCTATTTATTTGTCAGTTGAGAAAAATCGATACCAACCGCTGCTAAATGAGTTGACTTGCTGCGTCATCTATCCGTGCATTTGAATGTTCCGTCGTTATTTCCAAAACACCTTTGAACTCTCAACCGTCTCATCAACGGCCCACCCTGTCCAGAGCCTTGCGTCGTGGTTGTGAACCGCAAATACCCGTTTAGCAGGTCGTAAAGTTCATCATAACCTAGGAGAAAATCAATCACTGTATTTCAGTTCACTTATTTTCCTATTATTTCGCTCGTAAGATCATAGCTTTAGACATAGCCAGTGGCGCTGTGGTTGCAAGGAATTTGATTATTATAGAGAAATATTAATATCATATCGACCCTGTTTAAGTAAAATGGCGTAACCCTCGGTTTTTTGAAAAGTGCTTTTATTTGAGAATCACAATGTACACACTAAATACACGTTATTTCAAAAGAAATTGAGCAAAAAATGCCGAATTACAATCGAAATTTAGCTTTCGATTTTGAAAAAAAATAACAATCTACTAAGTTTATATACAAAAAAAAAAGCATTAAATGTTGATTTTAATGATTTTTCTTTAATAATTTTCTTAATTATCAAATCAGGAAAATGAAAAACCAATTTATTTGTCATCATTTACGAGTACTTCAAATTTGCATTAATGTGACTTTGACTAAAAATCATTAAAACACGTTTTTTGTGCCTCCTGTAAAATTTGACGTCTGAGGTTTACTCCATTTTACCTAAAAACAGTCGACATACAGAAGTATTAAATGATATTTTAAATTTATTATGTAGAAAAATCTATACATTTCATTTTAATGAAAAATTATTGTAAATTTTTTTTATGTAAATTGGAATGTTAATTAATATTGCATTTAAATTGTCTCTCTTGTAGAAATATTACTATCTTTATTGTACAGTAATACAATATTTTCTTTTACATAAGAATTAACTACTGTCAGTTGTATTCTACTGTGTATTTGGTAATTTCAATTCTGTTTTACGTGAAAGTAAAAAAAATGCGCGTATCAATGAAAACTGTTGTTATTTCATTATTAGTTAAATTGCATAATAATTCTATTTAAAATGGTTATTTTATTAACAGATTGTAAGAAAAAATACCTACGGTGTGACTTTTAGACATTTATTAAAACTTTTACTTCTCCAATAGATTTTCTTAACACAATACGTAACTTTCGGCTATCTACCACTTTATTTTATCCCAAAATTATAGTGTTACTTTTTCATAATAAGTTTGTTGTCTATCTGCAGTCATTATTCATCAGCTCGATACATTTTTGAAGATGCAAATATTTGATGAAGTAAACGCTAATTTGTACTCCAAAATAATGTTACAGGACATGATGTTCGTAGGACGCGTGAATTGTGCAGTTAGGCAAATCTTTTTTTATCTGTCTACTACGTACATTACAAAAGTATATTTAACCTTTTCTGTGCTAGACATAATGTCATAACCCGGCAAGCTCTGAATTTTTAAGCTAAAATATAACCTTAATATTTATTTTAAAATTATAATTTATTTATTTATTATTTCTTTGTCATGTCTTTGTTTTTAATGATCACATTTTAGTCGTATCTTTTGGTTTTTATATTTAAAATCATCCAAAATATTCAAATTTGTCTAGCGTTTTACGTTGTGCAAGTTAACTCGTATCTGGCACTTATCGGTTGATATAATGCTTATCGTAAAGAATGATAATATTCAGATATTTTTCTTTCTTGAATATACAATGTACTAGTATATCCAAGTTTACATCATTTCGTTATATTAATGAATATAAGAAAAAAAATAGGCACTGAGTGCCAAAAAACTAAATCTGAGATACAGGAGTTTTAATGAATAATTCGTTTATTTTTCATAGAAGCACTATGGTTATTAGCTTCTCAATGGATACAATCTAAAAATCATCTTTTTTAATCTTTTCAAATCTAAAAAAACTAATTTAAATTAAAACCAAATGCCAATTAGTGCCGCTTTTAAAAATATGCATGCTGCTTCTTAACCCTAGGTCGTCCATCTTTGAATAATCCATAAAGGGTCTAATATTTTTTTCGGCACTTGAACATGAATTGGCGGTGGCACATATTTCTGCATACTTACTTTTTTCTATTTTTTGGCACTTAGTGCCTATTTTATTTCATGTATTCATAACATAGTAAATGTCGGTTATATATTCAGAAGGTATTGCTTAAACTACAGATGGTTCCAGGATCTACTGACAAAATATAATGTTTACTTACGTTATAAAAAAACATTGAATAAAAATTGTAAAATTAATATCGTTGTTTATTATATAATCAAATGAAAAATCATTCTCCAGGCGTCTATATCTCTAGCTCTCATCCTCCAATCCGTATGTAGTATATAATTTTTGGTTAAGGTGGAGTAAAAAGTAAAAACGAAGATGTGATTAAAATATTTCATGAGATTTGTTGTTCAAAATAATTTATAATACACTCGCACAAATCCGATGAAATTTAAACATCCGCGTGATATCAGGAGAATGCGTGTGTACAGGTTCCCCATCGCTGGATAGTAGAATTGTACTAGATATTACAATAACAATGGATTTCTTAAGAGTCCTTGTTTTTCATTATATTTTACGGTCAATCAGCACTGAATTACTGTGTAAACAATTATGTTGTCAATATTGTAACCTCGCTTTTCGCGCTATCTCGGCCTTTGTTTATCGGGTGATTTATTTATTCCTCGACACCTGCTGCCTTAGTCGCAATACCCATCGTTTTCAAATTGTACAACTGTGATTATTTCATTTGCAATTCCTTGAATGAATATCTCATACATACTCGTAGTATCTCATTTGCGTTGCGTAGTATTGAAAGTCTTCAGCAAGTAAATGTGTTCCACGCACATGTGTACGCCACACCATCTGCAGAGACTCAATACTGTAAGATTATTTAACCTTGACAACAAAAATAAGAGCGTTTATTTAATATATGAGAACATATTGAATTAGTTTTTCAGTGGATAGAGCTCTCCATTTGTGAATCCGTAAAAAATGATTATCACTTGTAACTGAAAAAAAAATATTCGTTTACATGTGCAGCCAGGCCTCCGTATTTGGCGGAATTACTACATGCCTGTGTGACATGGGAGAATGCAAGAAGACTGGCCAGCGACATGGAAGCATAGAGGCAACATATACTCCAGTTAAGGGGTGTGCCATGGTTGACAAATAAGAGATGAAGTCAGGAAATGAATTCAAGCGGTTGAGATAATTATCAAAAACTATTTATTACTCGTCAACAAATTTTTAATTCATGTGAGTTAAAACACTTTGAAAATGCACATGGTTTGTTCCAAGAAGATGTCGACCTGTTTAGGTAAAAAGTCGTAACCCTCAGTTTTTTGATAAGTGCTTTTATTGGAGTATCACAATGTACACAACTAAATACACGTTCTGTCAAAAAGAATTAAGTCTAAAATGCCGAATCATTATCGAAATTCAACTTTAGATTTTAAAAAAGAATGACCTACCAAGTTTGTGGCGAAAGAAAAAAATACATAAACACTCAATTTTAATGTTTTTTTTTAAATATTTTTTTTTCATTATCAGGTTAGGAAAATACAACACCAATTTATTAGTCATTATGGACTTCAAGTTTGTGTTAATGTAACTTTGACTAATAATCATGAAAAAACCTTTTTTGTGCCTCCTGTAAAAAAAAAATCGGTGAGAATTAATCCCTTTTACCTAAACACGATCGATATGGATAATAAATATACGTACAATTGTCGCGAATTGCCGAAACTTATTGAGTTGATTCACGATTATTTAGGGCGACATTATTTTGACTTTGGATTAGCCTAAATATTGTAGTAAATACCCGATTTTCTAATTTACGAACACAAGGATTTTTAAAGATTCCTGAAATCTAAGGATTTTTTTGTATTCTTTTTTTCGAATATTCTTTGTTTACATGACTGAATGTTATCGCGTATTGTATGATACAGCGTAATATTGAAGTTTATTTCAGACTTAAGAAGTATTATGTCCTGCATGATATGTCTTCTAAAAATAAAATCAAATTATTAGTAATACGTATAAGTACCAATCACTTCACAGAATAATATAGAGTACTAGCTGCTTTCTTGTATTACGAAGTATTTATAAAAAAGCTCGGAAGAGCAGCGGCGTAGCTAAACATTTTGGAATCATGCCCGTGTTCAATGGCCAACAATGCAAAATTGTTATTTTATAATTGAATTTAGTTTATAAATTGTTGACTTACTAAAGAACCTCTCAATACTCGCGCTACATTTGGTGGAAGGGTAAAAAATAATATTAACACGAAATCGGATATTAACTGTAGACAGATTAAGAGCCCTCTGGTCAGTGAGGGCCTTCGTGCTTTGCATGAGTCTGCTTTTAGGCAGAGTTACACCGCTGCAGAAGAGAAAGTAGATAACTTTAATTATTGATACATTACCTTCGAAAACTTTTACCATCTGCATATCTACGTTTCAGTAGAGGCTTGCGCGTCACTCTATTAGCATATATACAATATAAAGTATGTATGCGCACGGGCGAATATAACAATAATATCCGATAGTCATCGAGAACATTGCATTGAAGCTTTTAAGTTTGCATTGTCAAAAAGTTGCAACTCATTCGCCGCGAAAAATTGCATTATAACGATAAGCATGCTGCGGATCACCGTCTGGTCCACAACTAGTTTATATGAAGAAATATTGCCCCCTTCCCTGATATTATTATTAGTAACATTTATAATAAACCGTATAGATTCCGTGCACAACACAGTGAAGTGTAATTCTGATAATGGAATAAATAACATATTATTAAAATATTGTACATGTTATTAATTGAGATTAGTTTTCATAGCTTCTTGCGTTGTATCAGGGGTACTATTACAGTTGTCCTACTATCGACTTAAAACACGTTTTAAAAGGTGCATTTTTCAATTCATCTTATGTGAAAAGGATAAACGAGTATGTATTAGAAACATATGTTTACAAGTCATTTATTACATGAAAAAAATAACAATAGCGTTTTCGAATGTATGTTTTTGGCTGTTTTTTGTTCAATTGATGTCTCAAAACTAGTTTTCTTACGGATATCTACCGTGTTTAGGTAAAAGGGAGTAACCCTCAAGGAACAAATTTTACAGG
>JAPMAG010000662.1:0-14362 GCA_036584685.1 Rhyacophila sp. Rhy_31_5 | reverse complement strand
CTAGATATATACTTTGTTTAATGCCAGTCCGTTCGAACTAATTTAAACGAAAATTCACCGTGTGGTCATGGTAAATGGGAATCCTAGAGATCGTCATCATATCTTCCAAAAATGTCTGTGATCAACAATTCGATACTCCTTCAATTTGCTATAGCAACAATATCGTTTGGATAAAGAATTCCAACCACCAGCTCTACGTATAACAAGATTGTTTAGAAAAATAATATATGAAGAAATAATGTAGCAACTACTAAGATTGTCCACAAATCACCTAACATTTTTTTTATCCTCCCTTCTCAATGTAACATCATGTAGAAATTCAGCTTGATCCCCCTTCTCTCAAAGATTACGTAGCTTTCCTCATTAAATAGTAATGAAATTTATAATCAACTCCTATCCACTTTTTGAGAGGGATAAGTGTTACGTAATAATAAAAATTAGCCCACCCTCCCTTTGTAACGCCATGTAGACATTGATGGTCACCCCTCAAGAGCATTGCGTGGTTTATGGACGATCCCTAAGTAGTTTTACGCACGTTTTCGTGCATTATTTACAAAGTTGTCGAGAGTTCCTTAGACACCCGCACGGCACTTTTGTAAGATGTTGAATATCAGGGCATATGCCCGAAAAGCGTGAATAAAGACTTGGCAGGTATTGAATAACTTGGTTCTAGAAACCTCAGTGTTTTAAGGTTGGGTTAAAGGTTTCAAGATATTCAATGTGCCGTTACGTAATATAATAAATATACTATTGGTGTGGCTGAATGAATGGGCTAAATGGGGACGTAATTCTAGAGCTTAGCATACATACCAGATTCCCAAGCGAGAGAAACGCTGAGGACCTATTCCCGCAGCCGCACTCAGTTATTCGTTTTCAAGGTTGCCGTAGGGCATCGAGTGCAAGTGCACCGAACACAAGTAGGGGCATTTAGTATGCGAGAATATATTTTATGTTGGAATATTTCATCGCATTTCATACCGCTTAATACGACGTTTACACGAAGAAAAACTATCAGTAAACTTTGACTAGATTAAATATTCTAGAAGTTTGATTTGCATGAAATTGTAGCGGCTAAAACGAAAAGAACTTAGGTTACCAGAATATCATATTTAAAAAGAAGTGAGAATCTCTTCCATGATATCTCTCCATAAATTTAAAAACTGCGTATGATTCTGTGCAAAGAAAAAGTCTTTGAAATATATTTAAAGATTTCCAAATCTTCTAACTATTGGAAGAGTTTGCATGAAAAGCTTCGAAAGTAAGATACAAATTTAAGGAATCATGTCTTCAAAGTGACGGCACGGTGACTTTTTATCACTAAACAGTGCCATTCTATTATATATGGCTGTCTGCATACTGATCTACTAAAATAAACTGATCACTGACGCAAATCACCAACCAGGCCGCCATGAATTAGAATCTTTGGAATTTAAATGTAACTGACTGATTATTGACTGCGGTGTCCCATCAAATTGCCGAAATATTTAATCGATCTTATAAGAATTGAAATTTTCCTTTAAAACAATATGCCTTTGCAATAGATTCACGAGTCTAAAATAATTGTAAAATACAGTTATGTAAAAATATATCATTGAATGTAATAATACTATTATAATTAAAACTAAGTTCCAATTGACTCCTTAAAACATTTTTACTTTGGCGAAGTATAAGACATTATTTTTGTTATTGCTGTACTAACACAATGAAGCGATAAAAACACGTGCTAATAATAAGGAGGTGGCTGACGCATACTGTCACACAAATTAAAACTACATCTGTGCAAGCTCACACATACATAAGGCCGCGCGCACAGATAAATTAATAATACTAAACCCCCTTCTCGTTTTGTATTGTAAGATTATTAAAAAATCATTTGTTGAAACAGGGCAAATATAACAACGGACTTCTCCAAATGATACCTGCTATAGGTTTGCAGTTACAGTGTGGAATTACAATGACGTAAAACGCTGCGATGTAAATAATCACCATCAAGTCAATGGGATTAGATGATTATTAATAGTCACGCGATCTCTCGGCAGTACGGTTGATTAATCGTATCTCCACCGTCAACGAAATGAATACACTTAATGGTAGTTGACTGTGATAATATGGCATGCGCAACGTATGGGTACAGTTGGTCATTGTAACGTAATATGTGATTGATAAACAATAAATCATGGCGAGAGAAAGTATGACGGTTCGATCAGACGAACCGTAATTACAAACATTATACGTGTCTATCTATTTTGATTATCAGTAGTGCCCATTAGTATAATCAAACGGATAACATTCGTGATCTTCGTTGTTTCATATGTATGTATATCCTCTTCAGACGAATGTACTCGTATTTAAAGTTTTTTCATTATTCTGAGATTTATTAAATATTTGCATTATTATTGTTGTATAATGTTTCTTTGATGCATACATCATATTTACGAGTATTTTATTGTTTTGTGCTTGACGTACATATACGTCTATATTTCTTCAAAGCAAATTTTGGCATCTGGACAGGTTAATGAGATATGTCAATACAAAGTACTGTATGATGATACTAGTAACCTAACCTAAGTTCACTTAATCCTTTCAAAATTAATGTAGACTTCTCGTATACTAGGGAATACAAGAAGAAAAATATGAATACTTCAAGAAGATCCAAATTCAGAATTATCAATACATTTTACAGAGAATGTAGTATTTGGTAAAGAGTTTTATTTTTTATTTTATTGTTTTGTTCTTCCAATATGAATCGTACTTTTACTCGATTGGCAGACGCAATATTATTTTTAGATGCCATGTTTATAATAATAACGATACGGAGCATATGGATCTTCACAATGTGAAGTTTACTTTGACAGATTTTTCACGATTCATATTTGTTAGATAGTATCAGCTCAACCAACGTGTTCCGTGTTCTGGTTCCAAATACATATGAAAAAACCTGTGCCATTTTTGACAGCTTCGAGATTTGAACCAGCTGTAGGATGTCGGATAACCTATCCACTCATCTAAATGCCATTAATAACTATACAATATAGCCACGAAAACAATATTATTATTATTACAAAGACTTATAATAAACAAAAAAATATATTTGAGTAGGGCTGTTTATACGTATGTACTTTCTTTACCCGCAGAGTCTGAAACTTTTTATGACTTAGATGTGTTGCTGACTTCGTATAGCATGTTGACACACAAATCTGACGCCGCTTAGGACTGGTGACGAATATACTCATATATCTATATCAAATGATCCATCTCCGATTACTTCCAGAGATCATTGTGACTGTCGCACTTTTGGCATCAATCGAACAACGACAAGTCCCAATTGATATATAAAGACATTTCTATTGTATTTCGACTACAGAATATAAGGATCGGTTGCAGCACATGCCTCGAATCTAAGCACACATGGATATTAATAAGGCTGTATGATTTGGGTTGCGATCTACCGATAATAAAATATAGTTCCTTAATCTTTGATCGATGATATGTCAAGTGAGATTAAACAAAAGCCTGCTTCACAGGAAATAACACAAGATAATCCGAAATTAGTCAATAAATTATTATTTATCTTCGATCTGTTATTTTGAATATAAAATGAAGTGATTTACATTTTTCATAACACTGATAAATGATAACAATCAATTTTATTTCTTATCAAATACAATGTGAACTTTACTTTGGCTACAGTTCAAAACATGCCAATAAATATTGCGTTATATGAGTATGTAGTAGCAAAATACGCATTAAGCCATCAAGTGATCGAAAACCTTTTCAAGCATACACAAATAGACTTTAGAGCAATTTTCTTCTGCTATCGAATTATGTCGTTATATTATTGTGAAAACAACTTAATTTTCTCAACAAATTTGAAATCAAAACATGTTATCGGCAAAAAGTAAAAAAAAATATAACAAAACACTACGTGAAACTGAACAAAGTATGAAAAATAGATGGATACTCTTACATAACTATTATAGTACAAGAATAGCTTGGCTATTTTCGTGAATAAATCAATATTTTTAGTGTGTTTATATATTTATAACAAATGATATACCGTTATGTATTTCCTTGATTTTGTTAAATTTATTTTTTATAAGTTCCATTAGTTGAAAATAAGAATAAAATTCACCGAAAAATCACAGTAATACGAGTATATAAATTAAATCATGTTATTTCAGTGAATTTTAGATGAAAATAAATAGGAATCATTTAATGACGAACGTCGTAAATAATGATGGACTAAATTTATTTTTAAAAAAAGCAATTAACATGTGTTAAAGAAAACGGGCGTATTTTCTAAACAAACTAGTTTTGGATACATAAATAAAAACAAGAGTGAAATAATATCATTGTTTTTAATTACAATGCTGCTCTATTTTTTACGTTAAAATGAATACGCGACTTACTTGTAAAACTATCAATTATTTATTATCAGAGTGGACTGGACTTTGAATGGACAAGTAAATCAAGCTGCACACGCTCATAAATAAAATCATACAAAGCAGTATAAAAACAGTCATATACAAATCGGGAAAATGTGACGCCATACTGTCGATACGTATTTTTTATACATATACAAAAAGGATGATACAAAGCTTTTATCAGTCAAGGCGTACGGTATAACCCTGAAGAATTAATTTATAATAAACAAATACGATTTAAAGAAAATAATCTTCACTTGGTAAGGAAGATAAAAAGAAATCAAAATTTTAATTATTTTTATTTGGACAGGCCAACGACCCGCTAATAGTCATTACTAAACAAAGGAATTGTCAATTTCCGGTTTACAGTTAGTTATGCAGACGCTGCTATTAAATTAAATAACGAAATCATTAATTTTACATCAAAATAAAACAATTATTTTGTAAATAATCACATTAGGGTATGCATGTTTCTACAAAAAAATATCACACATAGATAAAATGGTAAATCAACACTTCAATCCAAGCTGGGTCGTATTTAACACTTCATGATATAATAATTATCAAGACCGATTATTGTAAGAGATCAAATAAAATGTAACTTATTTTGTTTAATTTAATATGTACATGAAGAGGCGAACAACTTTCGACGCCATTTGTGTCATTTTGAGTAAATCATTCTTTTAAGTTTAGAGCCCTGAATATTTTTTACAATCGAATTTACGATACAGATAAAATGATTTTTGTGTCATTAAATTAGAAAGGACATTCATTTATACTATTCCTGCCCTGAGAAAAAAAAACACTTAACTATTCAATCAAGTATTATTTAGTTTTTTTTTCAAAAATATGGATACATGGTATTTAGCATAATATGTCATTAGCAGTTCATCTTATAAAAAAAACTTGATACGGAATGATATTTGTATATAAGCAACTGCTACAGGATTAGAATCTGCGACATCCAATTTGGAAAATTTTACATGTATAATAGACTTAACATAAAATATCAGCTGATCCTGCCTTATATTACTCATTCTCACATATTTATTTATGCGTAATCAATTATAAAATAAAATAAAATATTTTTTATTTTTAATTTATAATCGAATGACAATAACATTTAGATTACAAACACGCTTCCTTGTTGGGAATTTAAAATAACATATTTGATTAATGGAAATCAAAGGTCCACATATGATAATTTATTGCAAAAACTATTGGAAACAAAACAATAATATAATATAATTGGTGATAAGATAAAAATACGCACAACTTATGTACTGACCCAATTTTTTTATTAAAAAAATACATACATACGTAATAGGATACGTGATTTGTAAAATGCTACGAGTAGTAAATAATATATTTAAAAAAAATGTAAATTTCGATAGTATTTCTTTGACATTGAGTTAATAATTGTCATGCAAAACAATTGGTGAATACTATTGTTGGTAGCTTAATATTTAATTCAGGAAGATATTATTATGACAAAGGAGCATATATATATGGATAAGTATTATTTTACATGCCTCCCAAGCAACGTTCCCTCTATTTTTTTCATTGTGTGTGCCACCCATCATCTTATATGTGCGGGGGAAAAGTGTGATTGCGAAAATATGCATATTCATGCATAGATAAAATTAAGCAATCAACATAATGCACCACGAAATCATAAATGACAAATCATAATCCATGGTGTCTTTATTCGAAATACGTAACATAGTACGAGTAGGTATATAGTGTTTCCATGTTCCGCACATTTCTCAAAAGAAAACCTGAGAATCCATCATAAAATATATAAATGCGCAAAAATGGTTACAAATTCCTTTCTTTGAGATGTGTGAGAAATATAGAAACATGTGTACGGCCACACATGCGCACACCTTAGGGGAAACATTAGTCCCAAGTAAATATTGTATATCTGATTATTTCTATCGACTACAGTTCTCGGTTAAAATGTCGGCGGATACAAAAGACATTTTAGGTCCAGATCGTCATTTCCTAATCGATTAAGTGCCAGAAGCGAGTTAACTCGTACAACTTAAAAAGTAGTTTGCTAGACAAATTTGAATGCTCTAGATGATTTAAAATGTGAAAAAGTCGATATTTATCTATATCATTAAAAACAAAGTCATGACAAAGGAACATTCAATATAAACTTTTAAAATAAATATTAAGGTTCTATTTTTGCTTAAATATTTACTGCTTGCAGAGTTGTGACATCATGTCCGGTACAGAAAAAGTTAAGACACACCCATTTAGAGCATGTCTCGCATCTGGCAAGTAGATTTTTGCGCTCGAAAATCTTTCATAAAAACAAAACTGTGGAACACAAATAAATAAAAAAAAATCGATAAAAACGACGCGTCTGATAACGTTTTTAAGGTCACTGTTCGTACTATCAGTGCTTTGACTTCTGATCATATAATATTTTTAATATCAGCACCCCAAAACCATTTCGTATACAAACCGATATTTTTGAGATTAAGCTTAGAGATCGCTTTATCCCAGAAAACAAAAAAACGATTTTTTTAAAGTTTTAAATTAATTCAGCACGACATTGTGAATAATTACAGTAGATGGTAATTTTACCATTAAAATCTGTTTTTAAGGGCAAACATATAAATAGAAAAAATGATTTGAAAGTGTTTTTGGTAAAATCGATAGATTTGTTAACAACTAGTACAATGAGCTAACAGCTAATTTAATTTGTTTAAGGTGGAAGATGTTTTCGGGCTACTAAGCTTAATGGCTTCATATATTATTGTTTAATCGGCAGAAAAATCTAGCTTTTTAACTTCGGACTTGAAAAACCTTAATAAATGTTTTATTTACCCCTTTCTTTGGAAAATACTTCATTTTAAGCTACATAACATCAGTTTAGACATGTTCATATGAAAATAAGCGAGGATATCAGGCGATTTAGTAATGGGAAAACTACCTATCGTGAGTCGAGACCAATAATGGTTTCAATTTACGACCAAGTAATCAGCCATTGTGGTCGATCAATGGCCGAGTTTAAGCCGCATTGTCGACTAATAACGCAGAATTGGAGAGATGAACGTGACGAGACAAGTTTGCAAATTTCAACTGTGACACCTTATATCTGTAAATTGACAACTGGCTCGAGATAGTTGGTATTGCTAATACACGCGAAAAATATAAACGGTTATAAAAGACAGGGTGTCGTAATTCTAATATGTCGATGACACTGTTTTGGTTTATTTAAGACAATATACTCATTAAAACGATAAATTATAATAGTATAAGAAATCGATCCATATCGAATGATTTGAATTCGCTTACTAAATGCGGCACCTTTTTCCATCAACGCATAAAAATATTAAAAGTACGTTTTGACGTTTTTGTGTGGACGACAAATAAATTGGGGCTAGTTAATCAACAAAATGTTGAAATATTCATTAACTTGTATAGGAGAATGGACGCGCATATACGCCCGCTCAAAATTCGCTTTGAATAAGTATATAAGCACCAAGCAATAAAATACTTGTATATAATATTTATGCATCAAATAAACATTATACATAAATTTATTGCATACATTTATCAAAATTCAAAATTTAAAGATATATTAATTTTTAAAAAAATCACCGAATTATGAAAAATTAATGTAATTTAAAAAATGCACCCTGAGCAGGTTAAGGTTTAATAGCAAAAAAAAAAACAATCAAATATTAATGTCTTTATTTAATAGACGAAACATACTTAAACAAAGAAAAAATGTGATTAAGACTATTGACGAGAGAAATTCAATTTCGTTTTTTTCGTGATACTGTGAATAGTATACAATTCAAATAGTTGACAATAAACATAATGTTATTGAATGCACGAATCGGACGCAACGGATTGAAATAAAAATGCGAAAAACTGTTAAGAATCTTCATACTGTAAATCCATATGGTCTGTTTTAGAAAGGAATTATACCACACTAAGGCCAGTAAAATACGTTATTATGCATATTGCATTGTATATATTTCATACATGAATTAAAATATAGAAATGCGTTTCATTTCAGTAGCATTACGGTGTACTTACTATAAGGAAATGATACTCAAAATACAAACGACATTGGCACATGTATTATATATAAAAAAAACAACGTGAATTTCAAAACAGTGATCAAAGCAAATGAATCAACAGTTTGACGGCATAAGCACGGTGTGTCACGGGTCATGTAATATAGACAAAGGGGGCAGGGAAACGACATAATGAGATGCAATAATTTCATTGAAACGGCAATGATCCAACGCAATAACTATCGCTATTGCGATATGCATTGCAGGAATTGGAAAACATTTACGATTCGATGCAACGATTTGATTTATAAACGAAATTGGGTTCTTTTAGTGTTGTACAATTTTATTTTCATACTATTGCTGTAGAATAATGGCAGATTCGTTAGTTCGCAAATATTCATGTCATCACGTTAACTAAGTTGAGATATATATATTCGAGACAATAGCTTTTAATAAAAGTTTGACAAACTTATTAAATATTTAAGAAAGCTCTTTACTGTGCTTACTAATAATTTTATTTGCTGTCAAATCCTTAACCAAACTCCATTATATTGAAAGAATAATACACGTTTTAGATTTATTCTAATAACAAAAGTAATTATAAAATATGTATCAGTGTTGTATATTGCGTCGTTTTTAAATCGCCAATATATTTTGCGGTAATTGTATAAAATGAATAACATTGTGTTCTTACGTTAACAAAAATATAGTAATACATTTGATAGGGAATCTATTAACTTCAACTTGCTTCAGTAACTGTCATGTAACACAATCTAAAATCTTTCGAAAATTAGAAATGTATTTTCAACAAGAAACCCTTATACTAACATACTGTTACGAGTATGTATGTAGCAAAGACCTATGAGTACTTAGAAGAGATTTTACCTAGCTGATGTGGAAAATTTCACAGTACTAGACTTTTGTTTGTGGGATACGTTTGCTGAAGGCAGTTGACGAGTAGAGGGCAACGCATGGAATGCGCAGAAATAGAGAACAAACGAGTACAGTAACTGGACCGGAATAATAATTAGCTTTTAAATAGTGAAGCATTAAAAATAAGTATTTGATTTATGGAAGAAAAACGTAGATCGACGTTATAATCATTCAATGATACACAGTATATATGTTAAAATGGCAGTTTGAAAACTTAACGAATTGAATTTATAAGGAATAGGACGAACGACTGAAGTTAAAATATTGCTTGCCTTTTTATCTCACTATGCAGCTTTGTATCAATAAGTATATGAAAACGCAGCATTGGTGCAATTTCGAAGCACCTTGAGATTTACAATAAAGGTCATCGACTTTTCACAACGATGCAAGCGATTCGGTACGAATGCACAAAGGTCGGCCTTGGGCGCAATTTTACAGAATCTCCCACGTGAAATATAATAAAACAAGCTGAAGTGAATAAGGCAACATTAAATTTGCCCACCCAAGAAACTGGTAGAATTTTGCGAGCAGAACATAATCTGTTAAATTTAGTTATAGCTAATTCTAAAGTGAATACATTTCAATAAAACGATTTTTTTTTGTGGAACCGTAAACTTTCATATAAATTTAACGAAATAAAGTTTCATTTTATGTTACGTAGCGGATATTTCAGTATTACGTGAGTAGTAAGTAAGTGTGTTGATATTGTTTATATTTAAAAATATGGAGTATCTCAGACGTCGGTAACTTATAGCACGCTTGACATTTAGAACTACGGCGAAGGAATCATGTGCCAGGAAGTTCGGTATAATGGAATTTAACCTGTATATAGCAATACGTGCTAACGAGTCTATCGGTTTACATGTCAAACAATATATTATCATTATATTTTTATTACATATATGACAACAATGATTATTAAAATAAACACAATTGTTCTTTTTAACAATCGACTTTGTACTTTGGCACGCGTATTATGTATTCATCGATGATCTATCTATCTATTGATGACTCGATTATCCTTTACATCAAATTCTTTAAGATGATGTAGATTACACGGCTATTAATAAATTAGATGACTTGAACAATCGTATCACCAAGTAGGTTTGTTTATAATTGATATCAAATGATAAACGGAGTTCATATTTCATTATTGAACTATACATAAAATTAGGTATATCATATATTTTGTTTAACATTTACATAAGAGTATAAAATACGGAAAGAATTCTGATTATATCATTAATATAAGAGAATAAAACATGTGCATTATGAAGTGATTGTCGACCAAAATCTTGTCAGAATGTATCGTTTAAAGTCAAATAGTAAATAACGGCAAATGTTACGATTGCATTTTCAAATGTAACACAATATATATTTCATAAATGAAGCTATTTCCGTATTGTTAAAAATTTAGTACACTGCGTACATTAATTGCAGCGATACAGAACTATGTAGTATTTAAAAAGTATAGAAAACTCGATTCAGCATTATTTCATTCACTAACGATGAAGAAACGTAATAAGATTGAAACACGTTTTACGTTTAGAATGGTCTGACAAAAAAAAATGTTATTAGAGAGAAATCATAAATCGGGGGTTTGAAAAAACGTGAATTCTGGGTACATAAAAACGGGGTTCCACTATATTCATATGCTAAATAAATGTGACCGCTTTCTTATAGAGGCGATGTTACATAGCGTAGCGAGTAGAATGCGTAGCTTGCTGTTCGTCTAAGAAATTATAGTATTAGTTTTAAAAAATATATCTTCCAAATTGATTAATTAATTTCGTATTTCGTCATATCATTCATATTTGCAGCATTAAAATATTTCACGGCGATGGCCGAGCTTCCTAGAGTGGTCTTGCTGGCGAGAAACGATTTTAACGAATGAGCTTGAACTAGCGCTGTTCAACTTTTTTTTAATCTGCAGGCTATTCGTATAAATTTCAATTAATTCGCATGGAACAAATATTTTAGTGTACTGCTGACTAAACAGTGCAGATGTATAATAGTTAAAACAGAATTCCTTCACGTGGTGATAGTGAACTTTGGTAAAAAAAACACGTTACTTGAAATACAGATATTTAGTAAAATATTACATAAAACATTGACATGATTTGCGGACTGGCCGGTTGAATAGCGCAGCATTTTCGCGTTCAATTAACATTATGGATGCCGTACACGTGACACTTTCGCATCTGCATTGTTGCAATTTGATAAGCCGTTTAACTCGATCATTCTGTCAACAAGTTTAATCGGGCATTGGGGATTTATCTTAAATCAGCTACATTGATCGGACACTTGACAATGTGACCGTTCCATGAGTGCAAATCACACAAGTGCATAAGAGTACTAACAACGTTTCCAGAAACCTATCCAAGGGTCAGTCATTACTGAGAAAATGTTTATATAATGACCATTGATTAAGTAATTATTATCATGCAATATATTTTGCAATTTCGTTATCTTTTGCTAATTAATTATTATAAATACTACATATCACGTTTAAAAAAACGGAAATCAACGTGCATTATTATAGTTCGCAAAACAATTCGCATTGCATCAAATATTTCACCCTATAATAGTATCCAGGGGGCAAATGTAAAAATATCTGCATTGAGGTTGCTCTACTGTCGAATACTGGTTTTATTGATATGTACTCACATCTGTGATGATCCCAATGTTATTTGAAATGGAAGTGCTATTTTAGACGTTTCGAAACTTTGTCGAACTAGTCAACTAGAGTGATTTAGTTTTCAAACAAGATAACTGATGGACTTTAAAAAATGCAGCGTCATACTAAAACGGGAAGGCCTCTGTCTCATCAGATCAACCGAATATAGTCGTATATTATAGAAAAAGGACATTAGAATTTTCTCTACCCTTTAGTGCACTTTCATATTGGCAGGTAATGATACAAATTAGTTATTTTGACGCCTGTGTTAACAATGATAAAGATATAAAACGTGATACAGAATATTATAATATGATAATTCGAACGTGTTTAGGTAAAGGGAGTAACTCTCACAGAACATATTTTACAGGAGAAACAAAAAACGTGTTTTAATGTTTTTTAGCTAAATCCACATTAACACAAACTTGAAGTGCATGGCGACCAACAAATTGGTGTTTCATTTTCCTGATCTGATAATTGAGAAAGTCATTAAAATTGACGTATAATGCTTTTTCATTTCCATACAAACTTAGTAGATCATTCTTTTTTCAAAATCTTAAGCTGAATTTCGATAATAATTCGATATTTTTGGCTTAATTCCTTTAGACAGAACATGTATTTAGGTGTATGCATTGTGATTTCCATAAAAGCACTTTTCAAAAAACTGAGAATTGCGCCCTTTTACCTAAACAGGGTCGATATTATCGTTAAATGTGTGTAACAGACTCAAACGTAAAAAATCATTTTTCTCAAAAGAGCCTCTTTTGACTTAACGCCTTTTGCCAGTCTACCGACGGTATATGACGAATTGTTAATAATCGGATATTTCATCATATGTATTTTGAAAATCATATTTATTAATAAACGCTTTGTTTAACGTTACTAATTGTCAGTTGTTAACTCGGTCAATCTGATCCATGTCCTGGTTTCAAATACACATGAAAAAACCTGTGCAACTTTCGCCAGTTACGGGATTTGATCCTTTACCATGGTTCGTGAGTCGGATGCATTTTATACGAATATACACTCACCTACGAAGGCGAATGGACTATCTTTTACGTCAACAAAATAAATCATTATTCTTTGACTTAACGTACAAAATGATTTCGGTTTTAAGACTTCTTCCTGAAAATCGGATCCAATTAAAACAACTGTCACACTGAAATTGGTGAGTGAGGGAGAACTAATAATGTGACATCTGATTGATTGATCTCTTTTTAAGATATCAACTTTGATAGAGTGTCCAACAATGAGTCCGATTCTATTTACTATTGATGTACGCTCCGCCTACACTAGGCTAGTTCATTTTTTCTGCCCACGATATGAACTTAGATATGACGCAAGGCAGTATTACACTATTTAGCGTCAGAGATTGTTTCGGCACTAAATACGATAGTTAATCAAACTTCATTTACGCGTGATTCAATGATTGCTTCAAATGTCAAATTATTTTTTCGAAAACTTTAATTCCAGTTTGGGCGGATGATCGATGGCATATACATACATACACTGGTGGTCACTGTGTACCTGAGTATCTTCTACTCACTAGGCAAAACCATTTACGCTACACATAAATTGTTCTACACTGCTTCTATCATCAAATTATATTGATTTTATTAACTATCATAATAAAATAAACTTTGCTATCTTATCAAGAAAAAAAAAGAAATCATATCAAAGGGTGGTACATGAACTAGTACAGGGGCGGGGAACCTGCGGCCTGACTGACATCAAAATTTATTTATTGTTTTTTTTTTTTTTTTATAAATAAAATAAGTAGATAATTTTATAGTTCAATATATTTCCTTTGATCAAACAATTGTGCGGAAGCTTTTTTAAAAAGGGCGCAATCAACCCATAATGATTCCATGATAGATTTTTTAAATAAAAATATTCATTTATGTCAAAGTTTTCTTGACTGCGGCCTCATGTTGAATCAGATTAATGAATGCGACCCTCAGAAATAGAAAGGTTCCCCACACCTGAACTAGTATATGAGACCGCCCTTTTCATCTAGCAGGAAAAATTGACGGAATCTAGTCACGGAAGGAAAACGTACCTGTTCTTTCCAGATATGTCTTGGAGGTACGAGGCGAAGCGATTCACACCTTTGCATTGGACCAGTCAATAACCGGGCATGGCAAGCTCGCAGCTAAACTTTACCAGCATTGGGTTGTAGATAAGTTAGTTGTTAGTCCCTTCAAGCACATCTGAAAAGTATAGATACGTTTGCCTGAAAGAGCGGTCTATATACTAGTTCACGTACCACATTTAGATATAATTTCTTT
>JAPMAG010000659.1:0-14374 GCA_036584685.1 Rhyacophila sp. Rhy_31_5 | reverse complement strand
CATTCATTTCATAATCAAGTAACATTTATTAACAATTCTTTTATTAAAACTATATTCACAAAAGAGTATTTTATATTCAATATATTGAATAAAATAATATTATATATTTAACGCCAACCCTTTCAGGTGTCGACATCCGCAGTCAAGACTAAAAACCATTTCGAATCAGTGACGACAGGTGAATTTAATGTCGGTTTGTTTAGTGCAAAGGTCAGAATAATTTAAGGGTACTTGGTGTTTTAAGATAAGAGGCCGGACGCTACAAGTTGTTGAGTTATTCTCACGACTTGGCGGTGTTCAGTGAAACCGTGATGCGATTTGTTTAAGTCTTTTAAGCGACGATTTTACCGTGAAAAATCGTATTTTATCTAGAATTACACGATAAGCGGCATGGATTTAGTCACAACTCTTTATGGATGTTTATTTTTTCTATCAGATAATCTTTGAATACTTGCTAGTTTTCTGTTGTTAACAATATAATTTGAAACTAAATAAGAGTGCTGTGGTGCAGAGGCTAACTTACGCTATGTTTTTGATTGGTATCAAAGTCAGTGGGACGAGATAACTAGATATAATTACATTTTCTATAAAATACTTTTATTCTCTTGCTTATATCTGATCAATAACAATAAAATATAAGAAGGATATTATAAATCTAAATTTTTTGTTAAATGATGCATAAACAGATAATGAATAAATAAAAATCTTAATATCTAACAAAGTTTTCATGATGAAAAATAGATTATGTTAATCTAAATATGAACACCGCCTAAAGAAAAAATAAACTCCAATACAAGTCAATAATTATTGTTTGGATAACGTTAGTAAAACTATATATAAGCATTCATTTTTGCAAATCTCGACTGAGCACAATTTGTAATTAGCCACAAAGTTTCAATCGACGTGCATTAAAACATTTATAAGGGCGATACGAGTATTTAGACAAAATTTACGATAAAATAAATCGATTTTCTAATGCTATATATTGCGTATATTGCTATGTGTAAATTTTGAGGAACATAAAAAAACTCTGTGCAATTCTTTGAAATATTTTAAAATAAAAAACTGTATAAAATTTTAAAACCAAACTCCTAACAAAAGATATCATATATATATCGACCATGTTTAGGTAAGAGAGAGTTACCCTTACAGAACAAATTTTACAAGAGGCACAAATGATGTTTTTTAATGGTTTTTAGTGAAAGTCACATTAACATAAACGTAAAGTACGTAATGACCAATAAATTGATGTTTAATTTTTTTGATCTGATAATTAAGAAAGTTAATAAAGAGAAATCATTAAAATTGACGATAAATGCTTTTTTTCCTTACAAACTCAGTAGATTGTTCTTTTTTCGAAATCTAAAGCTAAATTTTGATAATAATTTGGCATTTTTGGCTGAATTTCTTTTGACAGAATGTGTACTTAGTTCTGTATATTGCGATTCTCAAATAAAACCCTAAACAAGATCGATATACATTGACAAGATTGCCTTAACAGACTATAATGCGAGTAAAATTGTAAATTATTTTCTCAAACATTTTGGTACATCTTCTGGTTTTATGTATGCATAAAATCCTGTCAAATGTATATCATTTACGAAACTTAAATCTGCAACCGTTGGATTAGTCAGTGGATGCGCCGTCTACTGGTCTGCCAAGGACGACTATATAACACATGACAGTTTAGTTATTACTGTCAACCTGTAAAAACATATGATAGAAAATATTATATTTATTTATGTTCATTTGGTTAAATTACTGCACTTTCACTTATATTATTAAGAACGTTTATTTAACATTTTACAAGTACCTATAATGAAGTGAAAATATTACCAGGTATATAATTCTGCATGAATGAAACTCTAATTGGCCATGACTTGTAGTTCTATCAGGAGGTTATTTCGCTTTAGGTATTGGTAGTAACTTTTGTTTGGCATCTCGAGTGGATCGCGAGTAAAAGAATCGACCGGCAGACAGCGGCGCCTATGACCAAAGGACCTATTACCCTCGGGGTACTGTCGCAACACCTTTGTCTTGTAACCAGACAGGTAAACACCGCTTCGCAGAATCGCATACTTGTCAAAATGTTGCTACAAGAAAGATGATACATGTCTCATAAAGTTGTTCCCGTGAATTGTTTTTACACTTCAAAAAGGATAATAATAATATTGTTACATAAATGTTATACCACATAGCTTAAAAAAATAATTTAGACTCGTTAGAAAAATATGATGTGCAAAAAATGTTTATTGTTTTTTCTATATGTTGGTGTTATGCATTTATATATAAAAAGCCAAATTAAAATATGAAAAAGTTACCCGTGTTTTTCATTGAGCTTATTTTTCAAGAATAATAGTGTATATAATTTTATTTTGTAGAGGTGACTACATCTTTTTTTGACGTTTTTTTTAAATTCCATATACGCTTTGACATAAAGCATATGAGTTCATCACATTGAAAGAATATTCTTAACAGTTAGCTTTTAATCGTATGAGTAATAGTCTTTAACCCATTGTTGGCGGGTATGTTTTTTTAATTTATGTGACCTGTTGATCAGAACACGGTTTTACATTGATTACACAACGTAAAGTTGTCATTAAACTTTAAATTATAGAGCGCATATCGATAAAATAAAACATGTGTTTCTTATATATGAAGTTGCACGTAACCGAAATGTACAAAAATGTGCACACCTCCACAACAGAGGGTTTCTGAAACACACAAATTTGTGCATACCATCACTGTTGTGACTATTATTATATGTTCCGTGGTTGTGACGGTTATTACTTCAATCATTTCGGGTTCTTGTATGGCTACAATATAAATAAGAAATTAAGAAAACTATGTTAAGCAATAAAATTAAATCGCGAACATAGTGGATTCAACAAAACGTCAAATAAATATGTGTTGCATATTTCGCCCTCGTACGTGAATGGATAGCGCATCCGGCTCACGACCCAAGGGCCAAGGGTTCGAGGCCCGTGCTGGTTGCAACATTTTTCAAATATTTATTAATTTGTATTGTAGCCAAGACACGAACCCGAAATGGTTGAGCTAATAATTGACAATTATTACTAGTAAAAAAAACTGTCAAAATAATCTTCATATCGTGGAGATCCGTATGTTTTGTTTCGGAGCGGATATGGTTAAAAGAAAAAAGTGAATTTTTTAAAGATACATTTTCACATTTTACATAACTATTTTTAAATAATATATTTTAAGTATTCGAAAACAAAATGTTATATTTTACGCACTCATATTGGCTACAAGTTATAAATTGAAGTATTTTAATTCATTTGAAATTACGAAACTATGAAATACTGGCAATATTAAAAAAATTTGACGTGAAACAAAACAATGTTATACTTCTTATTCAAATGTGCCGCTTTTCGTTACTCATACTATGCAGAGATGTTGTCATTCACACGTTAAATTGATTAATACACGCAAGAGGGGTGTTAAGGATGCTTTATTGTCTGCTTTCTGAATAACAGCGAGCCTTACAACTTACACGGACCTCTCATGACAACAGATAATGGAGACATCTTCATTCAGTCGAGAGGTATTCTTGAAACTCGAAGAGGAGTGACATTTCGAGCGCGTAGATGAGCTGATAACGCCTCGACCCACGAGATGTAAAGAAACCTACCTGTAAGTGAAGATTTTTTAAAACAAGATAATAATACATGTTTTATTATATTTTTTTCTCAAATTATGAACAAATATTATTCGTTTCGTTTGCTTTGATATTTTAAATAGGAATCTCGTTATTTTTAAGTATTAAATATATTAAATAAAGTCATATTATTAAACCAGTCAAAGAATTCTACATCAATCCAATAAATCAGAAGTCACCAAACTCTTTAAAAAACGGGTCGGATTCAAATCAAACGAGAAAAACGATAATACATTACGATTGGGTTCATATTGGAATATATATACATAAATTAAATGTGAAGGAACATATTTTATAACAGAATTGATAAAAGAATTAATCTTATATCGACCGAGCTTAGGTAAAAGGGTGTAACTCTCAGTTTTTTGAAAAGTGATTTTATTTAAAAATCACAATGTACATACACGTTTTATCAAAAGGGATTAAGCCAAATATGCTGAATTATTATCGAAATTTAGGGTTAAATTTTGAAAAAAGTACGATCTACTAAGTTTGTATGGAAAAAAAGCATTAAACGTCAATTTTTTTTTTAAATAACATTCTTAATTATCAGATCAGAAAAATGATACAACAATTTTTTGCTCATAACAAGTTTGTGTTAATATGACTTTCACTAAAAATCATTAAATCCAGTTTTTTTTTGCCTCGTGTAAAATTTTTTCCGTGAGGGTTACTCTTTTTTACCTAAGCATGGTCGATATGGTAAAATAATCTAATCAACAAAGGAAGATATTAAAATAATAAAACTAGTAGAACTGTCGCATTTATTTATGTGGTAACTTTGCATTTTACATTTGGAACACTATGCAGTGGTAATTTCAATTTTAATTTGAGATATACATAGTTTATTTCTTTCAAAATCTTTGGAAGACAGAAACCGGCCCGCGGGCCATCCTTTAACGACGCAGCTCTAAATGATGACCAAAAGAGTTCTTCTTCTGACCATTTCAAAATCAAGATAGTCAACGTAATGTTATTTTTGAAAACAGTAATTAGTATTAAACTATGCACGTTATTTTATTTTGCCTAAAGCACGTACATAATAGGCACTATGTGCAATAATGTTTACGTAAAATTTATTTTATTTTATGGTATTTTATACGTTTTCTTAACTAAAAAGATTTTTTATATTACATTATTGTTGCTTATATCAAAAACACGTTTCCATAATCTAATCTTACTTTTTCATTTATATCTGAGTCAAATCGTCATTTATACTGAATCTACCAAACGCATTAGACGAAACCTTTGTTGTATTGGTTAAATTCTGTAATAAAGTTAAAACATATTTTGTAATCAAATGTACATATTTATTATTTTATTTGTCTATTCTTTCTGTTATTTTTATTTATTTGAGAAGCGTATTCAAGATTTCATCTCTTATATTTACGCTTGTAAATCATAATTGTTTATTTATCTAAACTTCACATATTCAAAACATATAAAATGTTTTTATATCCACACTAAACAAGATATTCTATAATACAATAGAAACGAACAAAAACATTTTCAGTGTTACAAATGATGTTAAATATCTTAACTCCATCTGTGGTAGCGTTAAATTGAAAAGAAGGAAGTTTCTCATTAACAAAAGAGTGGTAAAGATTTATGCGGCGTAATATGAATTGCTTTTTTAGGCTTATGCTATTAAATGCACAATCTCGCATATGTAATGAGCCGACAAACTTAAGCGGTTGTTTATTCCTTGGATACAAAGAAATAACATGTTCTTACTGATATCGGATGCATATTATATTGATAAGTCTTAAATGATAAAATAGTATAGTTTTAATATGAATAGTAACTTACTCGTATTTATTCAGAGATACATTTCATGCAATAGTAATATACGACTCTCCTGTTTCCTAAGTTCACCTTAATAAAAATAATTTAAATAACTAAAATTATACGCAAAAATCATATTTAAAAAAAAAAAACGTAAATTTTAAGTGAGTCTAGGCAGGGGGAGCCAACCTTTTACATACCATGCGTAACTTTTTTCACATACGAGTTCAGATACGCCATACAGATCAAACACCTTTTCTACTCTTTTACGTTTATGGTTGGAATCAATAAAAATAATATAGTTATACTGTAGACAAAAAGATACAATGCGCCACAGGTAGGCCACCCTTGTTCTAGCCCAGGGGTCTCCAAAAATTTTATAAGGGCCAGACTGACTCTTTCACTATGTTCCAAGTCCCTAGCTAGTTCATCATAAAAACATACTGTAGTTTTAAATTACGGTCTGAATACAGGGCGTGTTCAGATGGAGCTCGCGGGCTAGTGGTGGCCCACGGACCGTATTTTGGAGACCCCTGGTATAGACTAAAATGTAAAACGCACGTATAGATATCTAAATAAGTATTCCACAAATAAACGCGTGTTTAAATCGTGTAATGCGAAATTAAAATAAACGATAAATATTTTTTACAGTTATATATATATATATAGTGCGTTGTTTTGTAGTCGATTTTATTTATATGTACATAAGTTGATTATGGATCATTTTTTAAAAAAAAGGAGTACAAAAAAATAATTATATTTTTTGAAAATGCATATGACATAATCTACTCTGGCTACGAATTAATGAAAAAATCTATCGCAATGGTATTCAAATGGCTACATTGAAAATAAAGCCTTAAAAAAAATATGATCTGTGCGTTATCAATCCAGCTGTTATAATTCACGGTTAGCTAACATAATTTAAAAAAAGGATCAAAAAGTGAGTACAAAAATATGTAGACATTATGATGTAACTTATAAATCTACATTAAAATATCAATTGGAACATTATGTTTACCGATTCAAGACGAAATGTACAACTTGAGTGTCAATTCACAATTTCATTTAGATTCAACAACCATAATATTTATTCGTCAAATTCACTATTTTTTCTGTATATCTCAATACTCTGTATATAGAAGTCAAGAGGTTTAATAACTGGAAGTGGAATTTGCTATTATTTTTTTTACCTTGTATGTAATCATATTAAATTTAAAAAAAGCACAGACACTCACGCGTACAAATGTTTAATATATACAAAATACAATTTTTCATCCCACGGAAATCCAGTAGCGGTTGTTTTTTGTATTAATATTATTTATTGTAATAAAATAATACAATGAAAGATTCTAAGATAATAGTATATTCATACTTTTGTTACTATTCCTCAAACCAAATAAAATACAAACGTCCTTTTCTCTCTTTTTCAGGCACACGTCACAAATGATTGCACCTTCAAAGATACAAGATAAGTGCTTGGTCCTGACAAAACAAACTTTTTTACAAATTCATCTTCAATGGAAGAAGTTTTCATATAAAAAGCGACGGCTTCATTTGTGCCGTTTATTTATTTAGAGAAAGGGTGGCCGAGAAGATGTTCAAATAAATGTGTTTTTTTTTTAATTCATCGATGAAAAACATTTTCTTAATTAAAATGTATTATTTTTTTTTTCTAACTTAGGTTGTTATCATATGTATATTTGTGTTCTCTAATATTAAAAAAAAATGACGTTCACTTGATACTAATATTGTACAAAATGCATATTTACAGAATAATATTTTGAAACATAAATAAATGAATCGATAATGAATAAATTTATAAATTATTTTTTTTAAATTTTTTTTTAATTCAAAGGTATTTTGGTGTTCTTAATTATATGAATAATATGCTATACCCAAAATTTACACTTATAAAATGTGTAAGAAAAAATAATTGTATGACAATATTCTACGAATGAGATGCAACAAACCAATTATATAAAACTTTTTAAATATATTGCATAGCTTTATTTAGTAAAACTTAGATCAAATTGTCTTCATTTAATAATGTATATTGCCTTTATAACTATACTCGTAACTATTCAAAATTATTCATAAGCGTCCTTACTGGTTAAGATACAATTTCAAAAGATAGCATGTACTTGACATTCAAAAGCAAACCACGACCATATCTGTTACCTGGTAGTTTTTCACTTAGTGATTTTGATCATTATTTTAATAATTCAAAAAAACAAAACATGATGCAGCCATTTAAAAAAAAAACAGTTTTCTGAAAACTATTTTTTTTCCTCACATCCCCATCCGTACCATGTCTTGTCATAAATTAAGCACTTCTATAGTATCGGTTACTAAGGTGTACTAATAATAATTGTGATAATAATCTAAAAGAATCTCAACAGTAAAATATCATAAATTCGGTGCCATAGGTAACTGAGAAAAAAGGTTGTGTAGAACTGTTTTACTGTATATTAATCGCCGTAAGTTTTCTAGCGTAAAGCGATGTTTTAAATGATAGGATATTTAACGAAGCTCTTTTTAAAATCAAAGAAAAGATTACAATAGTCACAATAAATATATTGGATAGACGAGTTAATGACGGGATAGTTTTGTTTGCTTAGAATTGTGTAGAAATAACTAAAATATTTGTATTTTTTGTGCCGTTTGTGGGAACAATTTTAATTGGCTGACGGAATTGAGGCGGAACTCAAACCTAGTAATTATTTCACAGTGACTGTTGATTTGTAAAAAAATAACTGGACCAAATATTTTATATCGATCTGTTAACTTTAAAATGCATTTTTATAAATCAAGCGTAAAAATTACATGCAATAAACTTTATTCATTTTTTAAGTGTCAACCGGGATTATTTTTAAATATTTAGTTAAGATAAAAATCACTCAAGTAGAAAATCAATAAATTAATTTTATATGCAATAATTTTGTTATTTAGTACAAACATGCCTATAATTACTGAAAGATTTATTTAATCGCAAAGTAAATTTCTTCTTCTGCGTCCTGTTTAACCGCTGAGATTAATTCATCGCCAATCACAAGTTACGCAGGCTAGGCTTCTTGCGTCCTTCCATATCATACTAGTATCCAGTAACTCGACCAAATTTACTATGTTATATACTCGTAGTATTCAATAATCTTTATGAGACAACAGAATCCAGTTCACTAAAAAAGAGGCACGCTTGGCTCAGATGTGATTTACATATTCTGAGCACTTGGGTAGGCCAGCCTAGTATTTCTTCACTTAAGATGAAATGAGTGGCTACAAGGTCCGTTTTCTTATTACGCCAAATACAACCCTCACATACTTTTTGCACAAATTATATTTTAAAATTATAAGTGGTTTCATCAGTTGCAGCATTGTCCACTGACTAACAATTTGAAGAAGAATGTTGTTATCGATGAAACCGAGTACAATTAAAAAGCAATAATATATCATGAATTGTGTAAAAACAAAAATACGGTTACTTTAAATAATGATTTAATTTTTATCAGTGTCTTCTTGCATATGAATATTGGGTTTATACGAATGTATCGTGTACAATAATACATTGCTTTAACTGATTTTAGATTTTACAAACAAAACTTAAAAGAAATATGTAAAAACAAAAAATTTCCCGTAAAAAGGTAATTTAAAAATTTAGCATGTTGAGCTTAAATTGCTAATATATGGTGGCTCACCATAATTGAACCAATTGGCGTGGCCCGTCTATTAGTATGGACGTGCAGTGAAATAAACCAATACGTGTTGTTTGAACAATTAGCAAAACGGGTTTAAAAACATGTCTATACTGCTCATGAAATAAGCAAAGCAGTTATCTAATGCAAGTGTTTTGTAAAAACATTAGCGTAAATGTATTATTAAAAGATGATAGATAGACTGTGTTCGTTAAAATAACGATTTTTTCTTAGTGTGCTTACCTGGTTTTAGAAAAAAATGTGATGTGTAATATTTAATTTCCATATCACACTCTTTTTAATATTTATAATACAAAAACGTATTTGAAAATGCTGCTATATTTATTTTAAGTGACTGCTGACTTCAACAGACTTTCCTTTGCTATGTAGGTTCGTTAAATCAAGGTTTTATTATATGTATAGGTCAAAAGGTGAGACCCATGATGTACATAATTACATGTACAAATTTTTAAACGTATAACATTTTAGCGACACTTATCTTCACCTTTTTTAAAACTATATTTTTATAATATTTCAAACATGTTGTAAGAACAAAACAGTGTATGCGTTAGATGCACTTAGCGCGAGGTTAATGAGTAGTTTCCTCCGGCGGGTCGACTCAATACTCTTTCCAATGGCCATAAAATAATGCGCGTACTACCTCACGATAAATCGCCCTTCAATAATTCACATTAAATGTCGCTCAGGGCCTAATTACAACGGGATATATGGTAAAGTGGTGCCGGGCCATCGTGGCAATATATCAGCGGATGTAACTATCTAACGACGGACGGGGTGGCAAGCGGGCCTAGGGCCATGGCCCAAATGGGAAGCACAAATTAGATAGGCAACGAGCCGAAACTAATCTAACAACTGAGTGATAGATGCTTTGTTTCTTACAGTATCGAGTAGCCTTCATTTGAATAACTTCATACTTCATTCACGTTGACGAAAGAATGATTGACTACTTTGTTTTTTTAAATTGAAATGTTAGTCTAGCTTTAGGAAGGGCTTTTGGATTTCATGTAAAAAATAATCCATAAGAAGGTTTAAAAGACCCATCATTGACCTGTCAGTATACGCAACCAAGATTATGTGCAGTCACCTTCCTGATACTTTCACGAATGAAATAGTTTTTCCCCTCACTTATGATTTTAAATCTGTCCGTAGCGGGCTGCATGAAACGATATCACCGTAGTTAAAAGTTACGATAATATTATAAAATACGCCTGATGAGATTTATATATATATACAATGCAAACAAAGGAAATTTTAAAAAAAATCACAGCATACAATGCTAATTAGTTTTCCGTAAAATACGTCGAAGAAAATTTTTAAAGAAAATAATTATATACTCTTATGTTAAAAACACTTTGATTTATTTATGAGCCGAAATTTTTAGTTGTTTGTTAATATATTTATAAAAATATCATGAATTCATTATTCAATATAAGATTAACGGAGCAGCATCAAAACTCTCAATATTTTGGGTTTATCTCTTGATACAATTATACACGAATAAATACTTTGCTGATAATGACTATAAAAAAAATGTAAATAAATTTATTTGGAGGGTAATGAAATTGATATGTCAGATATCAATCGTAGATATAAGTTTAATGATCGTGATATGACGTTATGAAATATTTAAGTTGATGACCAACTTTTTCCTTAGAGATATATCACTCAGACTATCTGAATCTCTCGTGAAAGTATTCATTAATTTTGTCTGATTGTGTCCAAAAAAATCCACAAATACTTTATCGATATTAGACTTAGTTGTTGTTCTTATTTATACGGCGCTACTATCTATTCGGTCACTGTCCGACTGCAGTTTTTCTAGGATTTTCTGAATATTTCTTTGTTCAATCTTCGTATTCAGAATCAATCGAGAAATGAAATGTTAATAAAAACGCTGTTAATTAACTTTTTGATATATACTGTGCTATTATTAAAGAGATTCGATATTTGTATGGATACAGTAACCTTTATTTTGGTTTAAGAAACTTTAAATATTCTTTACAATATCTTATCAGTAGTAGTCATTTGAATGGTATTTTTTGTTTATTTACTAATTTTTTTCGCAGTTTTACACTTTAAGTTATTTTTATTTGAATACTATTATAACATTTATATCTGCAAATTGATTATAATATTAACACCAAACTTCTTATGTAGCGCAAAGTAAAAAAAACATGCTGAAAAAATGTTAACAATTCTAAATAAATCTATAAAAAATAGTTTCATCTAAGATATTAAATAATTATATTCAAAAAATACAAAAATATTTTTATAAAAACGTATGCCCTTCAGCAAGCAACCTTTATAAAGGTGTATTCCACCCTTATGTTTTCATATACAACGTTTAATGACATCTTATACCCTTTGGCTGCAAAGTAACTACCTATAACTGTCAATAAATAAAATGAAACAAAAACACTTCATTAATTCGGTATTTTTACAGGTAGATGGGAGTTTTTACATATTGTGTGAAATCTTCGATATCTGCGTTAAGTGTTTTGTTAAAATATTTGTACACACAACATACTTCATTTTTGTTCAATGGATTTTGCATTTATATCTAAAAGGTGAATTTTCCATTATTAAAATTAAGATAAAAAAGGAAATAACAGTTTCAGTAATTGAAATAATCAGTTCTCATTGAAATTGTGTAAACCGCTGATTTTTTTAAAATAATATGTTCCTATAATATATTTTTCTATAGAACCAAATATAATGGAATATTATTTCATTAATTATTGTCATTCATTTTTATCATTCATTTTCAAATAAATTTTTAATAATTTACGAGGTATGAAAAAAAAATTATACAAGCCAAACAAAAATACACAGCATTGACATATTGTCAATAAAATCATTCTCTATACTTCGTACAAAAACTATTTATTTGTTGGTAATGGTATCTTTTTTGTATTATGATTAAAATATATGTAAGGCAAAAATATAGTCATAATAATTAAATAAATATGTTAAAGAAGTTTCATAATTTTTTTATTAGTTTTGTGAAACGTTTTTATATGTTTAATGTAAACAAAATTATTGTATAAAAACATATGATTGATTAGTTTAAAAAATAAGAGCTCATATATTTTAATAGTGTACTTTATGACGTAAGTGTGTTTAAAGTAAACTTTTTCTTGCAACAAATAATAGTATTTTGCTACAAGGAATAATATATCATTTATATATTCTCAAAAATCTTATATTAATTGCTACCGCTATAAATTTTCGACTGTCTTCCGAATAATAATTCCAAGAAAACAATTGCTTAAACAAATTTTTAAATGAATTTAGATAAATATTCAGCAAGTATACTTTAGGTTTGTTTATATCTTTAAGAACTATGAAGAAATACTTAAATTTATCAAAATAATAATCGGGTAAGAAAATGATGTAGGCTATTCAAAATCAAATATTTTTGAGAAGGTAAACTGACTATTTGTATTTCACGTTCATATGCATTTAAACTGGTAATACATCCAATATATAGTTAAAAAATAATTACAACTTTGACTTAGACAACATATTCTTTTTGGAAAGAGAAAAGCTTAGGTAAAAAGGAGTAACCCTCACAGAAAAAAAAATGGTGTTTTATTATTCTGACCTGATAATTAAAAAACTTATTAAAGAAAAATCATTAAAATTGAGTGTTTATATTTTTTTCTTTTCTATACAAACTTAGTAGGTCGTTATATTTTCAAAATCTAAAACTGAATTTTGATAATAATTCGGCATTTTCGGCTTAATTCTTTTTGACAGAGCGTGTATTTAGTTGTGTTCATTTCGATTATCAAATAAAAGCACTTTTCAAAAAGATGAGGGTTACGCTCTTTTACCTAAGGGTCGATATTTTCATTTTATTGAAATATATAGTAACGCGTAAAGATAATTTAGTTTTATATTAAATTTTGTTTAGAACATAAAAATCAATTTAACAAAAATGTAATTTATAATAGGTAATTTTAAAGACTGTACACTCATTTCTAATATATTGTACTAAAGTATTAGGACAATCAAACTCTTAATTACGAAAATCAAAAACAAAGTTTTAATTACTACTGGTATGCAACGTTCCCTCTAATTTTTTCATTGTGTGTGCGGCCCATCAACTTTTATGTGCGGAAAGAAAATGCGATTGCGCAACTATGCATATTCATGCATAGATAAAATTAAGTAGTCGACATATTGCGTCAAGAAATCATAAATTACATAATTCATGATGTCTTTATTCAAAATACGTAACATAATGCGAGTAAATATATAGTTTTTCCATGCTCCGCACACATCTTAAAGAGAGGACCCCAACATAAAATATCAAATAATATATTATATATAATTGCACAAAACACACATATGGTTACAAGTTTTTTTCTTAGAGATTCATACCTCGATAGAATATAGAAACATGTGTGCGGACAATTTTTAACATATGTGCGGCCGCACACGCGCACACCTTAGAGGGAACATTGCTGGTATGTAATTACCATTAAATCCGATAAATGTATGTAAAAATCAAAACTCATTTACGAATATATTTGGTCATATTGTATTGAAAAAATAGTACATTGACTCCGGTAAATACTTTTGTAATTATAACATAACTTAAGACACTTTTGAAGCTATTTTTTACTTATTTTTAATAGTAAGTAAGTTATTTGTACATTTAATTTTAATATGTTCATAAAATGTGCATATTATTTTAGCCGGGAGGCAACCGCCCACATCGCAGTCCAATACTCTAGTCGAAACAATTTTCACCTATCATTAAAAACAGAACGCTTCAGATTATTATCTAAGATCGTTTCATCCTTCAAATTAGTTGGTGTGATATATGGTCACCAATTATTTAAGTCGCTTGATCCTCAATGCAAAGTGAATAGGGTTCAATAGTAAAATATTAGCCGAATCCCATTTGTAAATGAGACCTTGAGGATACGTTTTACGGTGTAATTATGTATATTTTCAATGATTTATATGAATTTTAATGAGAATGTGAGTGCGTACCGCCTGATATTTTTTTTTGTTTGTTGCTTGTTAAGGGTTATTTATGCAAATTTATTTTGATAGAGTTTGAAACAAAGCATGCCTAACGCGTGGCTGGTAAGTGATTAGATAATGATGTTGTTTTGTAGAAGTGTACACGAATATCTAAGGGGTCGCCCATAAACCACGTAACATTTTTTTCTTACTTTTTTTTTCG
>JAPMAG010000654.1:0-10699 GCA_036584685.1 Rhyacophila sp. Rhy_31_5 | reverse complement strand
CTGTCAAAACACTCTTCAGACCGTGAAGACCCATATGCTTCGTTTCGGAGCAGGCATGGTTAAAAGTAAAAAAAAATAATTGTAAGTTATTAGCTCAACGATTTTGGTTCTTGTCCTGGTTTCAGGTGCAAAAATCTGTGCAATTTTTGCGAGCTCCGGGATTTGAACTCGCAACTCCCGGTTCGTAAGTTGGATGCGCTATCCACTCATCTAAGACGGCACCAACTTTAGCTTTGATACGGTAAGATGAGTCTAAAACATCAGGTTTTTCTTCTCAATATATAAAACTAACCTGCCAGTAGTTATACCAACGCGGAGACCAATTCAATAATAAACATGCTATGTTCAACAAAATTATATAAGATGTAGACGTCTTCCACTTAAGTGAAAGTGAGTTGAAGTGGATTCTATTACATTTATTATTTATGGATAATCGTTTATTAAATATAGAATAAAATCCTCTTAAACTCACTTGATGGCAATATCGAAGGTAATTTCATTGAGCAAAGTCATTGCTGTGTTGGCATAACTACTGGTAGATTGAGTCTATATTTAGGATGAAGAAAAACTGTTTTTTTGGATTAACCGTTGAGCAGAGTAACCACGTGCTTAGGTGTCAAGTGAAAGGGGGGCGGCACAAAAAAAATTCAAGTCTAAATTTATCATTTAAATTATTAAATTTATTGTTGCCATTTGTCATTTGTGTTAATTATATGTGCATTCATAACCTCATTCTTGGTTTCAAAGTCTCAAAACCTTTTAAGTACAAGTGTAAGGAAGAGCAAAATTAATTAGTGCTCAGTGCATTTAAAGTTTTTAATCCTGCCCTGTAGTTATCGGATACATAGAGATAAATATTGGCCAGAATGGCAGATTTCTCATTCACACCACGCACGAGTCGAAAAGAATGCATGGCTAAGTTGAGATTCCTTCTACAATTTAAGCAACAACACCTGCATATGCCTGAGAGCAGCTGATAGACCAGCTAACAGCTGGATAGCCATACACCCTCAAATACAGAAGTCTCGGAAATTTCTTCTGAACCCTCTACTATATTGTTTAATAAAGTAGTTAAATGTTTTCTTAGCAATCGAAAAATATAAGTGAAATTTTCATATTTCAATAACTTAGGATAGGTTCATTTATTTGGGTTATTCGGTAAAATGATAGGCTAGGTGCATAAAATAACAATGAATGGGTGCCCTCAGATAGAATTGGGGCGATGAACTGTATTTGGGTAAAAGGTCAAAGCTAGTAGCTTGTATTAAATCAGGCTAAGTCCGTCAAATTGGACTAGTTTAGTTTTTCCTACGAATTCAACCGTCCAAATATTTTCTGCCAATTTCTCCATTAAAGCGATTTATAAATAATTTAGTTTTTTCATAAATTATGAGTAATTTCATTATTTGTGAATATGTACTTTAGACGTACATACGAGTACATACGTTAAATATTTTTATTGTAAAAACACAAAACGTCAGGCAAATATTTACAATAAAATATTTATAACATTAAAAATATGTACATATACGTTATTACGGAGATATAACAAAACTTATAAAGGTCGTCCATAATCCACGTAACTCTTTTGAAGGGGAGAGAGGGGTGCCCACTAATGTCTACATGGCGTTATAAGGTGGGAGGGCGGGTTTTAATTTGTATTGTTACGTAATACTTTTTCCTCTCAAAAAGTGGTTTGCAGTTAATTGTAATTTGCATTCATATTTAATGTGGAAAGTTACATAACCTTTGAGAGGAGGGAGGGGGGGGAGGGTTTTAACTTGAATGTCTACATGGTGTTACATGGAGATAAAAGGGTAAAAAACGTAATAAAAATGTTACGTAGTTTATGGACGACCCCTGAACAATGTTTTTTTTGTATTATATCAGGGGTTACCAATTTTTTGTAAAAACACATATTGTACTAATTGTATTTTCGACGAGTCACAAAACAAGCTTGAGGATATATCAATAGGTAATTCTGTTATAATGAAGTGATAAGGAAACGGACCATGCAGCCTCTCATAATATCCAAAGTGAAGATGAGAAAGTTGGAATTTGCTTGGCCATATGCTGAGAATGCCTGAATCGCATTTCAACCGGGCATGCCTATTCTTCAACCCAACCGGGTTCCGTCACCCCGGGAGGCCACAGAATACCATAAACAGGATGTATTCAGTGAAGTAACGGGATGCCAGCATGATATAGGAGGATGCAAGAAGACTTGCCAACAACATATTGTCCATATGCTCCGGCTAAAGGGCGTGAAATGGTTTAGGAAGAAGAAGAGTTCTGGCTATTTGAGGATAACTTAAAACCTGTTTTTAGGCACTCCTTTTTTGTCAGACGGTGAAAATATTTGTATACATTTTGCTGATACACACTGCTATTTATACATATTCACAAGAACTGGAAATATACAAAATGTTCATATTATTGAATAACAAATGTAACGGTATCTTTCAAAGTAAACAATGTCCACTTAAATTCATCAAGAAATTTGATATTTACAATTCTTTAATATATATACAAATGATGGTAATTAATTGATTTCTTCGTATTTTTTTATAATTTAAACATACGTACTCTATTATTAGCTTGCGGGCCGGATTAAAACAGGAATCGTACTGGATTTTAGGTTGCGATCTCTGTACTATGTTTATTAATACTTATTTAACAAGTATTGTTTTGAAATATAGTTTGGATTAAGAATATTTTTTAATGCCCTAAGTCCTAAGTGGAAAGCATGAATCTTCAGAGCGCGATGATTGCCATGACAGATTTTCTGCAAGTGATAATATTGTGAATTACTCAACCAATTTGGTGTATGGGGTCGTCCATACACCACGTATCGTTTTTTTTTTTACATTTTTATCCCCCCCCCCCTCCATGTATCACCATGTAGACATTCAGCTTGACCCCCTCCTCCCTCCTCTCAAAAGCTACGTAACTTTCCACATTAATATATTAAGTGCCAGAAGCGAGTTATCTCGCACAAATTAAAACGTAGTTTGCTAGACAAATTTGGATATTTTGAATGATTTTAAATGTAAAAGTGCAAAGATACGATTACATATAATATGGTTATTAAAACAAAGTCATGATAAAGAGACATTCAATATACATTTTAAAAAAATATTTAGATTCTATTTTTGGTTAAAAATTCACAGCTTACCAGGTTGTGATATTATGTACGGCACAGAAAAGGTTAAATAGGAATGCAATTTATAATCACCTACTATCAAATTTTGAGAGGGAAAAGTGTTACATAGGAATAAAAATTAACCCACCCTCCCCCTTGTAACGCCATATAGGTGTTGGTGGTCACCCCTCGAGAGGGTTACGTGGTTTATGGACGACTCCTATTTCCTGGTTTTATATGTATTATATATGGGAAAATGTGGATTTTTTGGAAACCTGCGAAATCATATTACTGGGCGGATTGCATTCGCATCAAAAGCAATTTCATTACAACTATGTACATATGTTTTATTTTGGGCGATGAATATTGCCATAAATATTGTCATTAATACTTTTTTACGTACAACCACGGTAAAGCCGCAACTTTACAAAGACTTTTAACGTAAGACGTATCGCCAGTTTTCGCAGGACACCCCGGTCCAGAGCAAGATTCATTTTTCCATCCACATTGTTGCTGACATATATATGTACGGGTAAGTCAAACAGTGCATTTTTAACGTCTACACGTATATGATGGACACCCAAAAAATGGACCATATTGTCCACAAACATTTACGTTAGAATCCAAGAATACCGAGGGCTTAAAGTAAAAAAACGTTATCTACATAAGTGCAACATTACAGGAGGGCTAAAAACGTTTTTAATTTTCTTCGATCTCAGTACTGGAGATGTTTAATACGCTAACAGCTTATACAGTCTTTTGATATTAAACAAAGACAACTTTATGTAATTAACGTTAAACTTTATAGACAATTTAAGAAGAAACTAGAAAAGATTTAAATTTTTGACCGTTGTTTGACAATTATGTAGTCAAAAATGTAAATTAGTATTATCACAAATAAAAAAAAAAACGCATTTTTGTAGATAAAGTTGTTTGACTTTAAGCAATTAATATATTTTTACACTTTGAAGATTCGTGTGCTTTGTAGCAAATAATCATTTTTACGTGGTTCGTAAAAATCAGGTCCCTCAATAATTTGGATTGTTTTTTATTTATATTGAATTTTTATATAAGTATCATCAGAAATTAGTAAACAATGACATCAAATACAAACGGTGAGTTCAAAAAGAGATTTGTGAATTAATATTATCAAAAATAGTGCGTAAAACATTGTTTTATACAATAAAGTGCATTTTTACAACAAAGTATCTTTATTAAAACTTACAAAATATGATAATAAAAAATACAATAAATTTGAATTAGTGACAAATGGTGAAAGGTGTCAAAGTACGTGTAAGAAAATCACAGAAGTGTTTCAATATTTAAGTGCGGTAACAAATTAACACATGGACGTCGAGTGTTACATATGAATGCGTTTTGATTTTATTGCCAGGATGCGCCTATGATATTGTGCTTTGTGTGATTTGTTCTGGCGTGTGTACGTAAACACAAAATGACCCGAGGCCCATGTGTTAAATACCATTGTATGTACAAATGTTCCTATATGTCCATATTTAAATAAAAATCTATTTGTTTAAATTTTATGCTGATCTACAAAGTTTAATATGATTCAAATATGTACTATTTTTTTATCTGTTTCCCATCTCTTCTAAAATTTCTATTATACTTATTTCTCGAAAACTTATTAATATATTATTACCTCCTATCCACTTTTTGAGAGGTAAAAGTGTTACGTAACAATAAAAATAACCCACTCTTTCCCCTATAACGCCATGTAGACGTTGGTGGTCACCCCTTCTTCTCTCTCAAGACCGTTACGTGGTTTATGGACGAACCTATAGCTATACGAAATATTTTAACAAACTTTTCATTCCCTTAAAATCTATTATCCGGTTGCTAAAATACGATTTCCGTTGTGGAAATGACTTTTTATCATGCCGCGTTAATTTTTAAGTGAATGATTGATTGCTAACGTATCTTATGAAATTAAAAAAAAAATATTAAATTAAGTTTGTAAATGACTTTCTTGTTGCAAAAACTGTGCCTAGAGAAAACAATCTTCCAAACAAATTAATATTGATAAATCAATCTTAACTTGATCGTTAATATCAAATTGAAAATAATATATTTTCACACTGATGTCAATTTATCAAATAGGTATATAGATTTGAAGCAGTGGCGCACATGCCATATACTCGTAGTAAAGTCATGCAAGGCATGTCCAAGTCCGCTAGGGGGCCCTAAATCTTTTTTGAACATATCTGCTCCAAAATTGAGCATGGAATCTCCAAAATATGACGACTGCTTTGACAGATATGTTACGAGTAAGAATTGTAGTTATTAGCTCAATCAATTTAGTTCATATCCTAGTTTCAACTTCAGACATAAAGAAAAGCTGTATAATTTTTGCCAGATATGGGATTTCAACCAATAATCCTCAGCTTGCACACACTCACTGGACACAATATTACTAATGCTATAATGAAATCTTTGCATAACAGCCTAGTCTAATAAAGAAGGCTTATGAAAATTTTTAGTCGTCTTTCTCTTTTTTTGGTAGTAAAAAAATATTAGCTAGATGTCGAAAACGACTACATTTTTAAACGTGTCTCACTTTCATTGTTAATAAAATACATGGGCTACTAAACTGTAAGACTATTTCGTGGTTTTTACATGAAGGCCTAAAATTCGTAACTACACCACTAGTTGCGTAGGTAGAAATTTTGGGCCCTCATGCAAAATGCACGCAGGAAGGACCTTACATGATTTTTGAAATATTAGATGAAATAATTGTTCGTATGTGTTATTAGTACCTACTGCTATTTACATAGAAATATAAATTTATTATATTTAAGAAAACAAATTTTACCGTTTTTAAAATTTCTTCTATCTCGATGTGTGGTTTGCAAAATTACTAATAAGTTCTTTAAGCTCCATTTTTGATGCATGCTCGTTCGTGTTCAATGACTAACAATGCAAGCCATGGACAAGTATGCCATTCATCGCTTTTAGTATGAAATACATACAAATGCGGATATTGAGTGTAGACAGATGGTTAACGAAGGCCTTTATGCTTTGCATAAGTTCGTTATGAGCCAGCTACGCCACTGTACACCACTGATTTATGTATGTGTCGGGACTCCACTCAGTTGTTTCACCATTTTCAATGAGAAATTGCTGAATATATTGTAATATATATTTTATGTAGCTTTATTTCTATATATGAACAATATTAATTTTATGATGAAAAGACTTACTTCATGATAGGGTAACTATATTTTACTGTAAATATGATAATAATGAAGGGTTAAATGAATGTGTCAAAATCAAATATTGTTTAAGTATGCGTAAAATGTAGAAATATAATGTGAAATCTAACATAAATTATTGAAAAATGCTTATGAATATTAATTTTAAAAAATCAAAAACACTTACATGTTAATACGGGATACGGCATGGTATAAACAAAGTATATTATTATATGTTAGATATATCAGGTCAATGACGGTAAACATTTTCACAAAAGTGTAATCAAAATATACGTTTAATTCTTAATAAATGCTTCCCCTTGTCAGTTGTTAAGTATTTTGAAATAAATAACTAAACATATTTAAATTATCAAAACATAAACGTGCTAGAGAAATTGAGATTGATTTTAAAACGGTGTAGTTTTATTTCAATTTTACTATAAACCACTGCGTTGTACTTTTTATATATTTTAATTATAGTTTCATTTGAAAACTACAATAAAATAGATTTTAAAAAAGCTATCAAAGCGTGTTACGCTTTTGTATACTAATGCAAACTGGAAAACATTTATTTTTATTTAAAAGTTTAACTTCTTTTAATGTACGTGTATTTTAAAAATGTATTAATGAAGATGCGCTCCTTAAAATTGTTACTATGTCAGAAATATATTCCAAATAAAGTTCAAACTTTATTTGGATGTCTCTATGTATCATTCTGCACTTTAAAGGTTTAATGCCACTGGTCTAGATGCTAGATAATATTTCTACCTACAAGTTATCATTTAAAAGTTCTTGTTCTAGTTTGACTTTAGATAATTTCCGATTTAGGAATTGACTATGCGACTTTCGATTGCATTATGTACATACATAGTTGGTGTGATTGCGGGTTACAAGCCGTGTTTTGTGACACCTACCGTGATTTTCTAAGCATCTAGATGGAAGTGCAGTAGGTTTTCTATTAGTTACGTCATTATCCTGGCGGAATCCGACAGACTCCGATGCAGAGTGATCTTGCATCTTGCTGGCGACGTAGTGAGGCCCCGACGGATTCCAGAAGAACACGTAATAAAGTGACAGCATTATTGCTGCCAGGGAGACAGAAAACACGTATATAATTACAGTCAGAACCCGCATCATTTTCTTATTCTGTTTCGGTTCGTAGAGGCGGTCTTTCGATTCATCTCCGGCGAATTTGATCTTCTCTTCTGTGGACGGTGTCGAGTGAAGTTTCTCGTGGATGCTGTTTTCGTTACGACATGACCCTCCCTGAGAGCGGACGCTGTTGGTTAAACTCGATTTATAACTCATCTTGAAAAAAAATCACCTTCACTTTGACGCTTCGCTGAAATGACTGAACGGTAAAGCGCAGCTTTTGTCGTGCCCTATTTACAAGTTTCCACAAGTGAAATCGATCCAAATAAGGTGCAATGCACCCTTCCGCATATAAACAACACACTTCTTAACTACAATACTTAACGGGATGTTAAATAATAGATTATTTTGTAAAATTATTAATTAATTAAAACGATACTACACGGGTAGAAATCGCGTACGCATTGTCGATTTTTATGTTTGTGTTTTACGGCGCTGTACGCTGTAAGTTGGTTGTTTATCAAAACCATCCGCCCACAATCTATTTTCAGTCTAATGCTCACATTTCAATTCATCAATAAGAACAAGACGTATAAAACATGCGTCTGAATATTTCTTTTATTCAGATGTGATTATTTTCAATTCACTCGCAAATCGGTTATAACCTTTTGTTGTATTCGGAATTGGCACAAGTACTTTGACAACTGTCAAAAGCTATATTATTGAAATGGCACATGGATACAAAAATATATTGGCACGTTTTGTGTTTACTGTTGGTTGTTTGTGTGGCACATTTGCACAGAACAACATAATGTGTCGCGATTTATTGGGAAAATCGGCCTGTCCGTTTGGAGAGATTTTCCGTTTGACATTTGCGGCGCCTGCCCGTTCGGAAAAACTCACGAAATGAGCGCAAGACAAAATCAATAATGAGATGAACAAAAATTTCGTTGCGCAACTTTCGCGATAACTTTTGAACTTTCTGATGGATTACGAGTATCATAAAAATGCGTACACCATTTTACAATCGGACAAGAATTAAAATATTTTCGATCGTTTTTTCGATTTGTTTTTTTACATATTATGGACATCACAAATTGCAAATTTGATACGTTCGCAATATGAAGATTAAAAAAATAGTGTAAGTAAAAAATAATGCAACATTGGTAGTAAAGGTACACAAAAATTGTGTTATATATCACACAAAAAAAAAATTATGTTTGAGGAAGTGTATCGAGCCTAACAGATTCCATTATTAAAAATTAATTCAAAGAACAGAATCCGCTTAAGCTCCAACTCACTCAGGAGGAAGATGTCGGTAGCCGAGACAATTATATTGAACAAAGTCATTGCCCTCTACGTTAGTACAACTACTGGCAGGTTAGTTCTACACTTTGGAATGAAAAAAAACCGATGTTCTCTATTTCTCAAGTAGTTATTTAAAGTATAATTATTCTTATTCTTTCAATCATATCCGCTCCGAAACGAAGCATATGGATCTCCTCGATGTGAAGATTGTTTTGATAGTTTTTTTTACAAGTAATAATCGTCAATAGTTCAATGGTTTCGGGTTCGTATCCTGGCTACAATACAAATGAATAAACATTTGTAAAATTTGTGACCAGCACGGACCTCAAACGCATGACCCTCGAGCGTATATCGATCGTCCAGTTAATTAGTCAGATAACTAAAAAACAATTAAATTTGAGTTGAATATGCAGTTATGTGTAAAATTGTACTCTATCTATTTGAGTATTCAGATTATTCGAATATTCCACCAAAAAAAGATAATTCCAATAAACTACTAGTAAAGAATTAAGTGGAATTTGAATATTATCTGGTTTATTACCAGGGTATTTCTAAATGTCTTACTAATGAATCGGACGTTATTTTTGTATGACTAATTACTAACTTTATTACGAAGTTTTATCATCATCAATAATATTTCATTTATGGTGACCGTCAGCATATTGCTTTTGGTGATATCTCAAAACTGGTTATTTGGAGATGTTTGACTAATGAACTGGGCGATCTATATATAAGAGGAAGCATAAAGATTTTTAGTGTATATTGATCGTATTTGATTTGTTTTAGGGAGTCATTGTTTTATACTTCAAGTCGAATTTTCTTGCAAAAAATAACGACTGCATGTGTAATTAAGACCACAACCTAATTCGAACCAGTAATCTTTTGATAGCAATTTTTAATTTGACGCCATTTAAATATGTAAAAATAAAGATTCATTATGGATATTAAATTAAATAAAAGGGGTACCGAAAAGTTTTTTCGTTACAAGAACATTTAAAAAACAAAATTGAAAGGTCTGGAAAGAAGATATTTGATACCTCACGATTTTACTGAAAACGTAACTTTCCATAAGCAAACCATTAATGATATTGCGTTGAGTTTGTTAAATTGATTTAAAATCATGAAGTACTCATAAATCGATTTTTTTACGTAGCAAAGTTGTTTAAAACGTATTTCAGTACATCAAGTTTGAAGGACCCACCAGTACTCACAACCGCGATTATGCGCGGTCGCCTGCCTGACTCTCCACGAAAACAATGTTTTTTTATTTTCCATATTTTTATTTTAAACCTTCCCGTAGCGGAGTCGCACGGGACGGTATCACAATGCACAGTGTGGTAAAAGAATAGAATTTAGTAGGGAAAGAGTGAGAATGAGTAGCAGTCTGCCTCGTCATTCAGTCCATGGTGGCATGATGTGCCCTATGCACCCTGTAGTGCTGACGACTCAGCGGTGGCGGATCCAGAAATTGTCCCAGGAGGTGGCCGTTCAATTTAAAAATAAACATGATACATAAATAATACTTAAAAATAGATGATTTAAAAATAATAAATCTATATAAAAATAGTCAATAGATAATTCAATATGTATTCTATAAAATATAGTAAACTAAACAATTAAAAAGCCTTTTTAATAATAAAGTTTTAATAAATTAGAAAAATGTGAAATTTTAATAGACTTACAAAATTTATCATAGATTCTTATATTTCAATTAAAAATGCAAACATAATATTTCAATTACATACACATTAAAGAGAACTATAATATATTTATTCAAATAAAAATCATTTGAAAATTGATGTTATAATATTTTAAATGGGAAATAAATTCTCATCAGGGGGGGGCATGCCCCCCCCCCTAGATCCATCAATGCGACTCAATCAGCCCGGCTATCCAGGCTCATGACCGACGAGTCATTTTGGGAGTCTGCGCAAAATTGCTTCCCGTA